>QTSX02003836.1:0-86630 GCA_014839935.2 Entomophthora muscae | reverse complement strand
CATGGCCAGTATTGATGAATTTGTGGAAGGTCTTGCTGGCTTACTTGGGACCCATGCCAACAATGGCCACAGCTGCCTTGTAGTCACTAGATTCACACATTAGCTTAAGCAGGATGATGTGTTTGATATCTGGGATGCGCTTCTGAGCGGTCTTAGTAGGCTCAGATGAACTGGGATCCTGATTGGTGACAGGCTTGCAAGGCATGGGCACCTTGTTGTAGAAGGCTGCAACCTTTTTGAGCACTAACTGTCCCTCATTGGTTTGATAGAACTTGTCCTCCTTGTCCTCCTCCTGATTGCCATCACTGACGTAGGGCTTGTAGCTAGTATCAAGTACAGGCTTCACCTTCTCCATCATGGCTGACAGGACCAAATCTTTCCAGTACACAACCTCAAACACATATGAAGTAAGTTCTACCTCCTTGTCTCTAACTTTCTTGGTGAAGGTAACCTTGATGGGCTTCCAGGTCAGATTGGGGACCCAAGGGTTTATGCTCTGCACCCTAGCAGCTTGTGCTCCTCAAACTGGCTGTGTCAGTGCAGTGTCACTATCAAACTCTCCTCTCCTGTCTCCTTCCTGAGTAGGCATTTGTGTTGCACTAACTCTGTTCTTTGACCCGCGGGGGCAACCACAACCGCGGCGCACAACAGGTGCAATGGTAGTCTGTTGCTATGTTCCTTTCATTTTAAAATTTAATAAAATATTAAATAAAACTCAATTAAGTTACTCCCTAATTTTAATTTTTGCTTTTATCTGAATATGAATATTCAATTAATATTTTTTCCCACCCAATATCCCAATTATAGTTTTTTTTATTTCTTAATTAGTTGTTTCTGGTTTTACAACGACCATTTTAGAATACCCAAAATAATTTACATCCATTTTCCCAGATTTTACGCCAAATTAAGCACCCAACACAATATTTTAAAATTTATGTTTCAGATCTTGTGTCTTATTTTAGATACCTTGGTATCATTCTTAATTATAATCCATTGCACACACTGAGTGAGTGATTTGTTTACATAGTGAGTAGCTATTGTGTTTCATTTTTGGATTGAGTTTTGACACACTGCGCTTGGGCGTATTTTGTCACCAATTCACATAGTAAACATATGTACACCAAAATTCAACTCACATCATTTTGTTTGTGAATCAATGTATTTCAGATTGTATTTTGAATGGTTTTGCTTTGCGCGTGAGCCCTTTGTTGCTGTGTTGACTCATTTTGCCCATTAACACCAAAAATCCCTGTTAACAGAGTGTATATTTTAACCTAATAGTTGGATTTTGTTATATCTGAAATTATTTTGTTTAAATCTGAGGTATTTTTGGTTGTTGCCATTGCTTTTAAAACTACTTTAATAATAGGCTTATAATGAACAATAAAGGCAAACCCTCACATTTACCAGAAAACTTTTTACACTCATTATCTAATGTGAAGAGGTCCATCTCTACGTCTATCTCACACACCTTAACATCCTTATGTAGGATTGCATATCTGTCAAGTTCACTGAGACTTAAGAGAAAAAAGACCTCAGAAAATTAACCTAAACACTTGAACCTATGAGATCAGTCACTTCAAGGATGTAGGAACCTCAAAAGAACAAGATCCTATACACCAAAAGCTGATCCGAAAATTTCTTTCATCTTTCATAAAAACTGCCAGTATCTTTCCTGAAAGAGACATCCAACACAAAATTGAATTCAAGAAAAGTGTACACAAGGCACAAGCCATATATCAATTAACACCATAAAAAGACAACACCCTATTAAAATATCTATATAAAGTGTTAGAAAAAAGGCTCATTCAGCCTTCTAAGTCTCTTTTTGGTGTGATACTCTTTTTTTGGTTAGATGAGATGACATCTTACACCTTGTTATCAATTAAAAGGCTCTTGTTACAGTCATAATCAAGAACAGTTATCTTCTTCCCCCTAAATATGATCTCTTTAACACCCTAGGAGGTTCATAATTTTTTTTAAAAATTTATATTTTGCAGGATATTACCAAATCTGAGCCAAACCCCAAAGAAATACCTAAGCTAGCATTAAAAAACACATACTGTAAATTCAGAACCTAAACATAAAAATCAGGATTGTCAAATCTTTGGTCCAAATTTTGAATCACTTTTGCAAGATGGCCTTTTTTTAATTAAATTTAATTCTTTGTGTTTTTATTTGGATTTTTAAAAATACAGGAACTCATAGACACTTTTAAAAGCTCAAGTCAAACTGCATATTTCCAATGGATGAAATAAATTAACTGGAATCAGATTGAAGTGTTCAAATCCATCAACCATTTTCATTAAGTTACCTATGTTTTTTGAAATTGCAGGATTTTCAAATCCAAGAACCAAATTTCAAATCACTTTTGAATGCCACTAGTAAACTCAAATAATAATTGCAGGAACTGGAATCCAAATTGAATGTACATTAAGTAACTGGGTCAAATCAACCCAAATCAAGAAGCTCCACTCTGGATAAAATCAAATGAAAATCCACTCTCAACAACCATGTTTAGACATGAAATTAAGTGAAATGCAAAATTGTCTAAACTGGAAATGATGCAATATTCTGCACTCTAAATCACTAATATAGCAACCACAAAACCATATAATGATATATGAGCTACCCTCCTGATGACGCAGAATTTTTTTAAAAGTTTTTTGGCCCCTGGCTACGCTGGGGGCCATAAAACTTTGTTTTAAGGAAGAAAGGAGGGGAAAGATAAACCATCAGTTTACTAACAATGTATTCATGTATTACTACTAAGGATACTTGATTACAGTTGATTTTAAAAAATGCTAATAATAAAGTAGAATTATATATTACAATCTATCTTATCACAATGTCTTTTCCTTGATGTGTTGATAGTTCATTTGCTGTTGATAATGTGATTGTGTTTAGTTGGATAGCTTCACCTCCAGTTGCCTCCCTGAGACCAGCTGGTCTTGGGGAGGCAACTTGATTTTCTATTGCCAAGGCAACTGGAGGTGAAACTATCCAATTAAACGCAATTGCATTATCAACAGCAAATGAACTATCAACACATCAAGGAAAAGACAACATGATAAGATATATTGTAATATGTAATTTTACAGTAGTTTTAAAAGCTATGGCAATAACCAAAAATACCTCAGATTTAAACAAAATGATTTCAAATTTAAACAAAATCCAACTATCAGTGTAAAATATACACTCTGTTAACAGGGTTTATTGGCGTTAATGGGCAAAATGAGTCAACACAGCAACAAAGGGCTCACACGCAAAGCAAAACCATTCAAAATATAATCTGAAATACATTGATCCACAAACAAAATGGTGTGAGTTGAATTTCGGTGTACATATGGGTCATTATTTTAGGGATTAGGCCATTTTCTAATACACATGCTGCCCAAGTTGCAGCATAATATAGTTCAATTTTGAAAAAATCAAATTACAAATGTTTATATTTAAAACAGCAATAACTCAACAAAAAGTTAATGATTTTTCACACTGTAAACTATCAAAATAAAGCTAAAAATCTTATCTTTCTTTTGATTTTAAAATATTAATATATATAATATTGAATATTAAAGCAAAAGCAATTTAAAAGAGCATATATCAGATTTTATTATATTATTTTGATAACAAAATAAAATAGATTGCTTAAAGCTTAAAAAAGTTATTTTTTCATTAATTAATATATGCTTTTTATTTGACAAAATTAAAGATAAGATCAAGAGCATTATTTTTGCATTTTTTTATTCAAAAAGCTCAATTCTTTAAGATTTTATGATAGTTTGAAGTTAGGACGTTAATTTATTTGCTGTTTAGATGAATTTTGAGGTTCAAGTGAACTGCAAACCTCAAATTAAGCATTTTTTAAATATAATTCTTTAATATTTATCATTTTAAAAATATGCAGAACAGTTATAATTAAGTTAATACATCATTTTAATTGATTTGCATAGATTACAAAGAGGATATGATGTAACAATGATGCTTAGCTGCTCCACATATATCACTTATGCATGAAAACTGGGGATTTCATTTATTCTAGAAATATAAATTCAAGCAAAATTGTAAATAACGCTGTCACATCATTTCTTTCAGAACGGTGTCATAAGGCTTGGTATATAAGAGCTAAAGCACCACCTAAGATTTACTTCAAACCATCTTCACAAAAAAATATAATTCCTGCAACTGGCACTCTTTTGCAAGGCATCTCTACAAAGCATCTCTTTATCAGCAATCACAAGTCCAATATTATGGAATCTGTTAACTTTACTTCTGCCATGAAGCCATTTTCCTCACTGGGAGCATCAACAAAAAGAGAAAGAATTGCTATTCTAAAGAAAGCATTCCTCTTTGTTTCTGGAGGCAATCTTAATTCCTTCACCAATCACTTCCTCACTCAAACTGAGTTTGGAAAAACAGAGTTCATTCCTTTAATCCAAAATCAGAAAATAAATGGGATAATTGACAACTTAAAGAATCTTCTGAAATCTGCTCCTCAAAAGCATCTCCCAGCCTTGAGATCTCTTGTTACTTCCAGTTACTCTTTAAAAGAGCTAACTGATATGGGATTTAATATAACCAAAAGTGAGTTTGAATACTCAAGAAAAATAAATAAAAATAAAATGTAAGCTTAAACAAAAAAAAAGCCAAAAAGACAATAACTATCCAATAAAAAAAGAAATAATCAAAAAAATAATTAAAAAACTACTGGAAAATTCTTTTGAAACAAGCCAGTTTACAAAAAAAGCACCGGAAAAAATTTATAAAGATATAGAAAAAGAAATGAATGAATATTCAGCTGAAATAAAATATTCTCTATTAAAAACAAAAAAAGAAATATATGAAAATATGAAAATAAAAAATGAAATTTCAATATCACTTTCAACTTATTATAAATTAATACCAAAAAATATAATAAAAAGTAAAAAACAAAGTGACATGTGTAATATTTGTAACTTAAAATCATCCTTAGAAAAAAGAAAAGAAGAATGTGAAAGTAAAAACTTATTATTGCCATAATCTATAAACAGTGACTTAAAAGCTATTAATTAGCACCAAGACTTTTATGTTCATCAAAATAGGGTATATAAGAAAGATATCAATGAATTAGATAATGAATCATGTATTATAGTCATAGATTTTAAGGAGAATTTAAAAGTTGGTGGTGGTTCAATTAAAACCAATAACTGTTTTTATTCCAAAAGACCTACTGTAAATTCAGAACCTGAACGTAAAAATGCGGGATTGTCAAATCCTTGGTCCAAATTTTAATCACTTTTGCGGGATAGCCTTTTTTTAATTAAATTGATTTTTTGAGTATTTATTTGAATTTTTAAAAATGTGTGAACTCATAGACACTTTGCAAAATTCAAGTCAAACAGCATATTTCCAATGGACAAAATGAATTAACTGGAATCAGATTTGAAGCATTCAAATCCATCAACCATTTCCATTAAGTTTACTATGTTTTTTGGAATTGCGGGATTGTCAAATCCAAGAACCAAATTTCAAATTGCTTTTGAATGCCACTAGTAAACTCAAATAATAATTGCAGGAACTGGAATCCAAATTGAATGTACAGTAAGTAACTAGGATAAATCAACCCAAATCAAGAAGCTCCACTCTGGATAAAATCAAATGAAAATCCACTCTCAACAACCATGTTTAGACATGAAATTAAGTGAAATGAAAAATTATCTAAACTGGAAATGATGCAATATTCTGCACTTTAAATCACTAAAATAGCAACCATAAAACCATATAATCATTTATGAGCTACTCTCCTGATGACACAGAAATTTTTTAAAAGTTTTTTGGCCCCCGGCGTAGCCAGGGGCCAAACAAACTTTGTTTCAAGGAAGAAGGAGAGGGGGGAAAGATAAACCATTAGTTTACTAACTTTGTATTCATGTATTGCTACTAAAAATACTTGATTACAGTAGATTTCAGAAGATGCTAATAATAAAGTAGAATTATATATTACAATCTATCTTATCACGTTGTCTTTCCTTTGATGTGTTGATAATGTGTGTCCAATTCATTGCAAACACATTATCAACACATCAAAGGAAAGACAATGTGATAAGATAGATTGTAATATATAATTCTACTTTATTATTAGCGTCATCTGAAATCTACTGTAATCAAGCATATAAATTTTAGCCGTCCTAAAATGTGATAGGGTGATTTTTGAGAATGCCTATGATTCCTAAAAGAATTAGCACAAATCCACCCTACATTCTTTAGCATCCTTTTTGAGACACCAATAAATTATATTTATTTTAAATTCCTTGCAATAATGATTTGAAATTTGGTTCTTGGATTTGAAAATCCCGCAATTTCAGATTTGTTAATTTTTACATGATGTCCATGATTCAATTGAAATACAAGAAATCTCAAATTGTACATTAGAATCCCACATTTCTGATTCATGTATCCCGCATTTGTTTGCTGAGTTTTGTCTTTTGTTAGTTGAGTTATCTGCTCAAGAGATTTGAAATTTGCCAATTTAAATAAACCAAAAAAAATCAAAATAAATGGTTGATTTTATTAAATATTTTATTTTTCACTCAGCTGAGTTGCCCACAAAAGTGATTCAAAATTTGGACCAAGGATTTGACAATCCCGCATTTTTACGTTCAGGTTCTGAATTTACAGTATTTTTTATTGGGCTTTGCATTGGTATTTAAAGAAAACAATAAAGTTAAATATGAATACCATGATTTTTTATCTCAAATAATGTCTCATGATTCTTTGTTTTCAGGTGAATGTCTAATAAGTCTTCTTAAATCAGATAGATTTAAAAAAATAAATAATATCAAAGTATGGACTGATAATGGAAACCATTTTAGATCCTATGAATTCTTATATTATCAATTTAAAAAGGCACCACAATACATTAAAGGGTCTATTAAATACAATAGATTTGTTTAATGTCATGGGAAAATTATTATTGATGGTCACTTTGGTGTAATATCAAAAACATTAAAAGAGAAAGAAAATCAGCTTTATATTAAGAATATAAATGATATTAAAATATTTTTGAGCAATAAGAAAAAAGAAAAGAATGATATAAATCAGCATTATCAGGCTCAAATATTTCTCAAAAGTCATTCTTTTATATTTATGAGAGAAAATTTAGGCCTATAAGGAGAGAGCTCAAAGTTAAAAATCTGCGCATTAATATTTCATATTTGATGAAAGATGGGAAGTTGTATACTTCACCTTTAACATTTGAAAGTTTCTCAGAATATTCTGAGATAACTTATCATTTGAAATCACGTGATGATACCAGAGAAACAAAATTATCAGAAGATGCTAGTGGTGCATTAGGGCAAGTTCATGAAGTAGGGCAGCTTACTAGAGGGTGTATTTTAAATAGAGTTATCAGTCTTTCAAAAATAACAACCTTTTTTGAAACAAACTAGGAATATTATGATGAGCCAAAGATAGGGTAATAGCATTTATAGCTTTGGGGCTGCTATTACTCTCCCATGCAACTCATCATAAATATTTTTAGCTTGTAGTATGTAGTAGCACTTAAGATATTTCCAGCAATATTATAAGGTGCAATTTTTAATTCTAAAATTGATAAATTATTTTTTAAAAAATATCTAAGCCCAAGATCAATTAAAGATTTGACATTGATTGTATTTTAATCTTTCTGAATAATTTGAATATGAATAATGTAATTAAGTTATAAAATAATCAGTCCAGCACTTAGGCATAACAAGAAAAATAATGACCCATATGTTTACTATGTGAATTGGTGACAAAATATGCCCAAGCACAGTGTGTCAAAACTCAATCCAAAAATGAAACACAATAGCAACTCACTATGTAAACAAAATCACTCACACAATGTGTGCAATGGATTGTAATCATGAATGATACCAAGTTATCTAAAATAAGACACAAGATCTGAAACATAAATTTTAAAAATATTGTGTTGGGTGTTTGAATTTGGCAATAAAATCTAGGAAAATGGGTGGATTTTTTTGAGTTTTTAAAATGGGTGTTGTAAACTCCAAAAACAACTAATTAAGAAATAAAAAATCTATAATTGGGATATTAGGTGGGAAAAACTCTAATTAAATATCTATATTTAGATAAAAGCAAAAAATAAAATTAGGGAGTAACTTAATTGAAATTTATTTAATATTTTATTAAATTTTAAAATGGAAGGAACACAACAATAGAGTACCAATACACCTGTTGTGCGCTGCAGTTGCAGTTGCCCCCGCGGGTCAAAGAATAGAGTTAGTGCAACCCAAGTGCCTACTCAAGGAGGAGACAGGAGAGGAGAGTTCCATAGTGACGCTGCACTGACACAGCTGGTTCAAGGAGCACAAGCTGCTAGGGTGTGGAGCATCAATCCTTGGGTCCCAAAGCTGACCCAGAAGCCCACCAAGGTTACCTTCACCAAGAAAGTTAGAGACAAGGAGGTAGAACTTACTTCATACATGTTTGAGGTTGTGTACTGGAAAGATTTGGTCCTGTCAGCCATGATGGAGAAGGTGAAGCCTGTACTTGATACTAGCTACAAGCCCTACGTCAGTGATGGCAATCAGGAGGATGAGGAGGAGCCCAAGTTCTATCAAACTGATGAGGAGCAGTTAGTTTTGAAGAAAGTTACTGCGTTTTACACCAAGGTGCCCATGCCCTGTGTTGTGCCCAATGCTAATGAGTCAATCCCCACCGCTAAAAAGCCCTCCCAGAAGCGCATCCCTGACATCAAACACATCATCCTGCTTAAGCTAATGTGTGAATAAGGCAATTACAAGGTGGCCACAGCCATTGTTGGGGTGGATCCCAAGTACGCTTCCAAGACATTCAACAAGTTTATCAATACTGGCTGAGTCCTTGCCGCGGAGAAATCCTTGCGTGTGTCAACCATGCTCACCAAGGAGCACAAATGGGCAATCCATCAGTGGATAAACCAGGATTGCCATCTTGAACTGGCAAATATACAGGCCTTGGTCAAATCTACTTTTGGGGTTGAGGCCTTAATTTCCTTTTACTACCATCTACTCAAGGGAATGCACTTTTCCTGGAAAAAGCTTGGGGTATCTCCCTATAATAGAAACAGACCAACCAACACTGAGACCAGGAAAAACTACACAGAGGCATACACTGCCCTCAATGCCAAGGGAATGGTAAAATTTTACTATATTTACAAATTTGCATTTGCCTCGTCTATGCGCAATGCATATGGCTATGTCCCCAAAGGCTCCAATGACAGGATGGCTTGGCGTGCTGCAGTCTGCGCCACAGCCTACTTGATGGTGGCTCTCCTCGGTCCAAAGGGGGTTGAGCTATACCAAATGATACTGGGCTCCCACAACAGCCATACCTTCCTATCATTTCTCTGATTGTTCCAGGAGCACCCAAGGCGCACGAGCCCTGGCTTCACCCATGTCATTGTGTTGGACAATGTTGGTCTCCATAAGGTGGCTGTATTCTTGAGGAATTCCTAATGATTGACACCAACAGCACAGTGAGCCCCCAGAAATTGGCCACAGCAAATTTTTGTCTTCTTTTCTCCCTGCTTATTTGCCATTCCTTAATCAAATTGAGGAAGTCTTTGGGTGGCTCAAGCAAGTTGTCAAGCGAGAAACCCCAACTGGGACCAAAGACCTCTTTAACTTGCTGCAGGCCAACATCTATACCCTCCCAACCAAGTCTGTGGCCAATTTCTATGGCCACGCTGATTTGTTCATCCCTGTGTGCCTAGCAACCAGCCAATTAATTAAAGGCTTAGTGTGTCCAACTTTTTAATATTCAAAAATTTTACTATTCAAGATTTATTAATTATCATTTTATATTTAGCTGTTTTCAAGCCCACAATCACATTCAGTAGGACAATCAATGAAGGTCAGTAATTTATTTATAATCTTTTTTTATTGTGTTGTCTAAGGGTATCCCAAATGCTTGATACTGGATTATGCAAACACATTAATATAACTTTTGGCAAATAAATATAATAATCTAAAAAAGTCAATTGTAATGTGTAAAAATCATAAGTAGATTTTATTTAAATATATTATAATGCTTTTATTAAGACCTTCTCTGGGATATATTCTGCAAATCCCGTTTGCTAAAATAAGAATTAGAAAATTTTATTATAATAAAAATAATATGAATTGTAATGAAATTTATTGGAGGAGAGAATTTACTAAGAACGCCTGTAGTGAGTTCTTCTGTATGTACCCACCCCGCAATGGAGGTGGCACACAACCTCCACCGCCACAACGTCAACGGTGGATAAACCCTTATTAAAAAACTCCTGCCTGCTGGTGAAGGGAAATAGGGTAGGGTGTGGATGGAGGAGCAGCTTTTCTGGCAGGGCTGCAAACCCGTAGATACCAGCCAGGACCAGGGCGTCCTGGATGATGTGATCCACTGAGTCATACCCGGGGGGACCTTCTTCCCGTCAAGTGAGAGCCAGGCCTCATCAATTCCTAGAAAGACCCTGTCAAGATCCTCCACGCTGGTGCCCATTCCAAAGTAGAAGAGATGCCTGAGGTAAACCACCAAGTGAAGCCTTTGCCCAGTAAAGGCTTCCATAAACTTGCATAATTTATTAAAAACTGCACTGATCTTCTTATTGTGCTTGGTCTTTGCAAAGGTAAAATCCATTGCCAAGGGGAGCCCTGTCTCATCTGCACTCCAGGCTAGCCCAAAGTCTGCCAGGAGGATCTTAGTTTTCTTGACAGCTGTTGCGTCGGCAACAGCCAATTTCCCCACCGCACACCCAAAGTTGTCAAGAAGGTAAGATAGGGTGTGCTCCAAGGGGTAGCAGAAGCAAGCAGCCGTATGATCCTGGCCCATCTCTGGCACATTCTTGAATGGGAGCGTTGTAAGGACATCCTAAACAAGCTCAATGGAGTTTACACAGTAAACTCCACTGAGGTTGACCAGGTCCAGGCAGACCAGTTGGGCATTCTTTTAGGCAGTAACTGCCCACTCAGATGCCCCCTTGCCATGTGTCAGCTCGTCCAATGCCTCCCGCAATATTGAAAAGGAACCCGTGGATGCGGTCCTCTAGCTCCTGCAAGACAGGGGGGACAGATACAGCTGCTTGGCCACATGAGTGGCGTAGTTGGCATAGAATGTGGTAGGGACAAAGGGGACCAGGACTTGGTGGAGTTCACCATCTATGTTCTCTAAAAAACAGGTAAGTATTTGAAAATTTTTATTAATTTTATTTTTTATGAGACCTTCACGTGTTTCTTCCTTGCTGGCCAATTCAGCAGGCTTGGCCATTCTTGGCACAAGCAGTTGTGCAGGCAGTTCTTTATCCTCTGTTATGGCATGCTTGGTGGGTTTGAGATGTTCATACATCTCCAGGTTGTCAACCCAGACGGACAGCGTAGAAAGATTGTATGCCTTAAATTGCAGGCCCTCAACCACTGTCTTCTGGATGTTGAGAAGACGCTCAATGGTCTTCTCAGGGGTGTCTGGCATTTTTGTCATTAGGGCCTTTGTGGACACCTTGTCTATTTTGTCTCCATTAAGGACGGCAGACTTAACTTTGGCTTTGACCTTGTGGTCAATGTCTTTTATTTTGGCAATTGCCAAGTTGAGATCCTTCAGAAGCTTCTCCAATTCTCTCATTGATTTTTTACTAACCTTTCCATATGTTTTTATAGCTTTCACCCCAATAAACTCTATTTAATTCTGATATTATTACCTCTTTGTTTATTCCTGTTTGTTTTCCCATTTACTAAAATATCCCATCTTTTTACCCATTTTGTATATGTTTTATGCTCATCTCAATATGTGTTGTTTGCTTTGTGTTGGCATTGTTTCCTTGATTACCATATTATTTTTGGCGCTTGACATAGCCCCTTGTGAAAATATTAGCAACAATTTGGTGATCAGCTGAATTTGAATTAGAAAATTATAATGTTAACTGTTTTTAGATAAAGTTGTTACTGATCCAAATTCAAAACCTTAATGATAAACTTTAAGCCAATCAGGAGCCAAGTGATAAAGTGATTGTTGTGACATAAAGGGTCATTCAATAATTCTTTGGTGTATGTGCAATAATTAATATGATTGTCTGGATGTTTTGTCATTGTACGCCATTGCCTCTGTGGCAAGTTGCTGATGGACTAGTGCCCAACCAGCTGCTGGGTTAGTACTAGTCCATCAACAACTTGCCACAGCAGCAATAGAAAAACATCCAGCCAATTATATTAATTAGCGCACATACACCAAAGAGTTATTGAATGACCCTTTATGTCACAACAATCACTTTCTCACTTGGCTCCTGATTGGCTTAAAGTTTATCATTAAGGTTTTGAATTTGGATCATTAACAACTTTATCTAAAAACAGTTAACACTATGATTTTCTAATTCAAATTTAGCTGATCACCAAATTGTTGTTAATATTTTCAC
Source organism: Entomophthora muscae (assembly GCA_014839935.2). NCBI lineage: Eukaryota > Fungi > Entomophthoromycota > Entomophthoromycetes > Entomophthorales > Entomophthoraceae > Entomophthora > Entomophthora muscae. Next base: position 74,227 of record QTSX02003836.1, on the reverse strand, counting down.
AAGGGGTGTGTTTAAGTGCTAAAAATAACTGTGTTCTGGATCTAGATACATGGCATAGTAAATATATGATTTTATAGAAATAAGCTGAACATAAAGAATAAAACCAACTATAAACAAAGAGAACATGAACAATTTAAATTCAAAATAAAGATAATATAAATAGAAAATCTTTGGCAATAGGGGGTTTATTGGGGCGGGGAAGAGTGATGCCTAGGAGGCAGAATAGCGCGGGAAGGAAGACGTAGAGGTGGTGCCAGCCTGAGGGGTCTGGGATTGGGTGGGTTGGGCTTGCAGGTGAGGGGTGTTGGTGGCAGGGGTAAAGGCAGGAGTATTTTGCGTGATGGCTGCCATATACAACTTAGTGTAATCCTTGTCTGTCATTGGCTGGATGGGCTGGTAGGTGGCAGTGGCACGTGGTGGGAGGCTGTCTTTCTGTGATTGGTTACCCATGTTCACATGGAAAACCATTTGCGTAAACAAGTCAGCCACCAGTTTTGACCAAAGAGAGAATTGTGGTCAAGGACCTTAAGATAGAGGTTGTTGAAAGCCTGAGGACAGCACTCCTGGAGTGTATCTCTAATATTAACAAACATGACATCAGCCATATGAACATCTGCATGGCTGGCAGGGTAAACTGAGGCCTGGTGCCTGCGTTGCTGGATGGCCTCAAGGGCGGTGGAGCTACCCTCTATCTGGTGGCTCAAGAAAACCTGGTACTTGGAGTTTGAGCCATCCCAGGAGTTGAGTAATCCACCAAGGATGTGGCTGTATGAGTAGTCATTGATAAAATCTGGGTTTGTCCAATAGTAGACAAACCCCTTGGCTGAAACAGCCAGAAATGCAGGCAACAGTGACAAAATTGACTGTAGGGATGTAAAAGTGAGAATTCAAAAGTGAGAATCTAAAAGTGGCCATGTCGACACTTTTTAAATTTTCAAAATGGCTTTTTATAATAAAGTAATTACTTTTTCTTGACTTTTTTAGTTGAGAGAATGAATAAAAAGTATTTTATATGACTATAATAAATTTTAATTTCAGATGAACTGTTTTAATTTAATTTTAAAATTTTAAAAGTGTCAATATGGCCACTTTTAGATTCTCACTTTTGAATTCTCACTTTTACATTCCTACAGTCAATTTTGCCACTGTTGCCAAAATGCACCAATGAACATCCCCTTCTTGACCTTCTTCCTTTCTTTTTGAGTGGCGGCTCTTCCTTGCTTGCCCAAATCATCAAAAGCTATTGATAACTTGTAATAGGAGATGAACATGACATCATCAGTTAGACTAGTGAGGCATTAGACCAGGGTTGATTCAATGGCAGTGTCATATGGGGAATCCTCAGCGCCATCCCATTGGTTGTCAGTAAAATTGGTAAGAACCTATATGGAAGCCACCTTCCCATACATCCAGAGCTGCACCATGCGCTCAGATACCCAAATGCCATGGTGCGCAAGTTGTTTCCGGACCTGGGTCAATGGAAGCTTGGAATTCTGCTGGAGGAGGTTAAGCATGATTAGGTATGCCTCAGATATTTGTGACTCAGGGGCTTTATTGGGCTTCTTGGTGTCCCAATCAGATTCCCCCTGTTCATCAGGTTGTTGAATTCCTGCATGACAGTAGCTTGGGTAAATTGCAACTGGGTGGCAATCTTTCCTAGGACAGACCCTGTAGATTCAGTGCCACAATTTCCTGAAGAATTTGGGCGGTGATGATTTGTTGCTTGGGGCGCTAGGCTGGGGGAGCTGAAGCCTGATTGGCTGTAGGGAGGCAGGTTGGCTGGTGGCAGGAAGTTGTTCCAAATCAAGGTTGCCATCCTTATTGGTTGGTTGGTGGGCAGCTTATGCGGGGGTAGGTACGGTAGCAGGGGCAGAGCTAGAAACTAAGTGACTCTCAAACAAGTCAAAGCCATAGGGGTTGGTGATCAGGTACAGGTCAGCTTCCTTGTTACCCGCCTTAAAGGCTTGGGTGTAAACAGGTGCCTCCATGTTCTGAGCCTTGCCTCCATTGAAGCTGGCTTGGCTGCTGTTGGCTTGGCTTGGCTGCTTGTGCTGTTGAAGATGTTGCTGTTGAAAACCATATTGAAAAAACCTAGGATAAAATCACTAAAAGTAGAAATTCTAAGATTTAAAGATTTGTTTTTATTGTAATCTCAAGTCCATATTTAGAAGGTTCTCAAAACCATTCCATAAAAATCTGGAGCCATGAAAATGAATAAAATGCCTCTGTTCCTAAATTGGATAGCTATTGATTGGCTGTTAAACTGTTATATTTCTATTTTAGGCTGCTCATACTACAGATCTTGTGTGAGTTCATTTTGTTTTTTGCTTGTGGAATCCTGCTTCTAGATTGCTCAAATTTTGTTTCCCTTTAGTCTTTCTGTTGGTGCCTCATATGAATCCTGATTGGATTATAATATACTCCAGAACAGCATCCATCCATTTTACTTGTTGCGTAAGTTCATTTTGTTTGTGGTTTGAACTACACTGCTTGATTTTTGATATGATTTTGTATAATGGGCTAGTGAAAATTTGTTTTTTTACAGTTCATTTATTAGCTGAAAGTTTATAAATTAATTGAATACTGAATCTTGCACAACTTGGACTTGGTTCAAATCTGAAATCATTTTGTTTAAATAAGAGGTATTTTTGGTTGTTGCCATAGCTTTTAAAACTACTGTACTTTATTATTAGCATTTTTTAAAATCAACTGTAATCAAGCATCTAAATTTTAGCCTTCCTAAAATGGAATAGGGTGCTCTTTGAGAATGCCTATGATTCCTAAAAGAATTAGCACAAATCCACTCTAGATCCTTTATCATCCTTTTTGAGACACCCATAAATTATATTTATTTCAAATTCACCTCATTTTTGATTTGAAATTTGGTTCTTGGATTTGACAATCCCGCAATATAAGATACATTAAGTTTTACATGATGTCTATGATTCATTTGAAATTCAGGAAATCTCAAATTGTACATTAGAATCCCACATTTCTGATTCATGTATCCCGCATTTTTTAATGAGTTTTGTCTTTTGTTGGTTGAGTTATCTGCTCAAGAGATTCAAAATTTGCCAATTTAAATAAATCAAAAAAAGTCAAATTAAATGTTTGATTTTATTAAATATTTTAATTTTCACTCAGCTGAGTTGCCCGCAAAAGTGATTCAAAATTTGGACCAAGGATTTGAAAATCCCGCATTTTTACATTTAGGTTCTGAATTTACAGTATGAGGGTTTAAAATATGTAGCTGTAAGCTTTGGCAAAAGCAATACCTTATTATATTTATGATATTTACAAACATGGCTTTTAAAGGCCATATAAAAAAGATATATTATACCTAGATGATACAGTAGATTTAAAAGCTATGACAACAACCAAAAATACTTCAGATTTAAGCAAGCCCCAAGTCAGGAGAGATTCAGGAATAAAATAATTTAAATATTTTTGGTGAACAGACAAAATTTCAAACAATAAACAAAATTTCACTGACACATTATACAAAATTATATCAAACCACAAATAAAATAGACTGCCACATCAAGTGAAATGGATGGATGCTGTTCTGGAATATATTATAATCCAATCAGGATTCATATGAGGCATCAACAGAAGGACTAAAATGAAATGAAATTTGAGTAATCTAGAAGCAAGATTCCACAAGCACAAAACAAAATGAACTCACACAAGATGTGTAGTATGAGCGGCCTAAAATAGAAACTTAACAGTTTAACAGCTAATCAACAGCTATCCAATTTAGAAGCAGAGGCATTTTATTCATTTTAATGGCTTCTGATTTATATAAAATAGTTTTAAGAACTTTCTAAATATGGACTTGCAATAACAATAAAAACAAATCATATAATTTTAAACTTCTACTTTTAGTGATTATATCCTAAGTTTTTTTACATTGGTTTTTAACAACAACATTTTTGATGTTTCTAGCAAAAAAAACATCAGCAGCCAAGGCAGCTTCTGTGTAAATGAGGCTCAGAACATGTAGGCACCTATTTACACCCAGGTCTTTGATGTGGGTAACAAGGAAACTGACCTTTACCTGACCCTCAACCCCTATGGGATTGACTTGTTCAGTAGTCACCTAGCGTCCAGCTCTGCCCCACCCCCTTACCCACCCCTGCACAAGCTTCCAACTAACCAGCCAACCAGAATGGCAACCCTGGTTTGGAACAACTTCCTGCCACCAGCCAACCTGCCGCCCCTACATCCAATCAGGCTTCAGCTCCCCTGGCCCAGTGCCTCAAACGCAGAATAATTACTGCCCAAATTCTTCAGGAAATTGTGGCACTCAACCAGTGTGGCCTGACCTGGAAACAGATTGCCAGCCAATTGCAATTTACCTGAGCTATCATTATTCAGGAAATTAACAATGTTGTAAAAGAGAGGGGGCCAGATTGGGACAGCCAAGAAGCCAAAGAAGGCCCAAGAGTCCCAGATTAGCGAGGCATACCCAATCATGCTCAATCTCCTGCAGTGGGACTCCAATCTTCCCCTGACCCAGGTCAGAAACCACTTGCACACCATGGCATTTGGGTTTCTGAGTGTGTGGTGCATCTCTGGATGCATGGGAAAGTGGCTTTGGTCTGGGTTCTGATCAACTGCAACAGGACCAATGGGAAGGCAGCAAGAAATTCCCATATGATCATGCCATTGAGTCCAATCTGGTCCAATGTCTGACAAGTTTGTCAGATGACATAATGTTCATCTCCTACTACAAGATATCAATTGCCTTTGACAAGTTTGGTGATCAAGGAAAAGTTGTCACCAATAATGAAAGAAAGAAGGTCAAGCAGGGGACTTTCATTGGTGCGTTTCTGGCTGTTTTGGCCAAGGGTTTTGTCTATTATCAAACAAACCCTGATTACACCAATGGCTATGAGTATAGCCATATCCTTGGTGATTTACTGGACTCCTGGGATAGAACAAATTCCACCTATTGGGTTTTCTTGAGCCACCAGAGGGAGGGTAGCTCCACTGCCTTTGAGTCAATCCAAGAACGCGGGCACCAGGCCTCAGTGTACCTAGCTGGCCACGCAGATATCCATCTGGGCAATATTAGTGTTCTTCAATATTGGAGACACAGTCTGGCAGCGCCACTGCCAGGTGTTCAATGACCTTTATCTTGGAGTCCTGGACCACAAGTCTCTCTTTGGTTGGCAGATGGTGGCTGACTTGTTTGCCAAAATTGTCTTCCATGTGAACATGAGCAACCAATCACAGAAAAACAAGCACCTCCCACCCTGTGCCACACCTGTCTACCAGCCAATCCAACCAATAACAGACAAAGAATATGATAAGTGACATATGGAGGCCATCACAATAATCTGGTTGGGTCAATCCCTGCCACCACTACCCCCCACCTGCAAGCCCAACCCACCCAATCCCAGACCCCCCAGGCCAGCACCACCTCTACATCTTCCTTCCTATGCTATTCTGCCTACTAGGCATCACTCTTCCCCACCCCAATAAACCCCCTGTCACCAAACATCTTCTGTTTATATTATCTTATTTTTGAATTTCAGTTGTTCATGTTCTCTTTGTTTATAGTTGGTTTTATTCTTTATGTTCAGCTTATTTCTATAAAATCATATGTTTACTATGCCATGTAGCTAGATCCAGAACACATTTATTTTTAGCTCTTTACACAGCCCCCTGTGAAAATATTAACAACAATTTGATGACCAGCTAAATTTAAATCAAAAATTATAAGTTTATTGTGTTTAGAGAAAGTTGTTGCTGATACAAATTCAAAACCTTAATGATAAACTTTAAGCCAATCAGGAGCCAAGTGAGAAAGTGATTGTTGTGATATAAAGGATCATTCAATAATTTTTTGGTGCATGTGCGCTATTTAATCTGAGTGGCTGAATGTTTTGCCATTGTGCATCATTGCCACTGTGGCAAGTTATTGGGGGGCTAGTGCCCAATCAGCTGCTGGGTTAGTACTAGTCCATCAACAACTTGCCATAGCAGCAATGGCACACAATGGTAAAACATCCAACCAATCAGATTAATTAGTGCACATGCATCAAAGAATTATTGAATGGCCCTATATGTCACAACAATCACTTTCTTGCTTGGCTTCTGATTGGCTTAAAGTTTATCATTAAGGTTTTGAATTAGGATCAGTAACAACTTTATCTAAAAACAGTTAACCTATAATTTTCTTATTCAAATTTAGCTGATCACCAAATTGTTGTTAATATTTTCACAAGGGGCTGTACAAAGCGCCAAAATTAATATGGCAGTTTAGAAAACAATGCCAACACAAAGCAAACAACACATAGAGTTAAGCGTAAAAAATATACAATGGGTAAAAGATGGGATATTTTAGTAAATGGGAAAACAAAAAGGGATAAACAAAGAGGCAATAATATCAGAATTAAATAGATTTTATTAGGGTGAAAGCTATAAAAACATATGGAAAGGTTAGTAAAAATCAATGAGAGAATTGGAGAAGCTTTTGAAGGATATTGACTTGGTAATTGCTAAGATCAAGAAAATTGACCACAAGGTCAAAGAAAAAGTCAATTCAGCCGTCTTAAAGGTGGAAAAATCAACAAGGTGTCCACAAAGGCACTCATGGACAAGGTGCCTGGCACTTCTGAGAAGACCATTGAGTGTCTTCTTAACATCCAGAAGACCATTGTGGAGGGCTTAAAATTCAATATGTCTTCCATCTCTGTGCTGTCCATCTTGGTCAATAACCAAGAGATGTATGAACATATCAAACCAACAAAGAGGTCCCAGAGAAGGATACAGTGGCTTTAAAAGCTATGGCAACAAGCAAAAATACTTTGTATTTAAATGAAAATAACTCAGATGTAAACAAAAAAATCTATTGTGAATTAATATAAATTTATTAGTTTTAATTTTGTTTACATCTGAGTTGTTTTTGTTTAAATTTGAAGTATTTTTGCTTGTTGCCATAGCGTTTAAAACTACTGTATCAAATTGCCTGTGCAACTGGTTACATCAAGGATGGCTAAGCCTGCAGAAGCCGCCAGCAAGGAGGACACCAAAAAAGGTAATATAAAAATAAAAAAATTATTGAAACAGCAGGCTTGACCCCCAACAAGGTTCTGAGTAAGCAGGTTAATGACCTGCAACCCAACTTCCCAGTGACTTGAAGCCAAACTAGAAAGTTGACTCAAATTTCCAAATCCAACAACATGAACAAAAGCTGACCCTTTACAGTGGATACCTTGTTTTGGCGCTTGACTCATTATCAGGATCAAGCCACCCCTTCATCATCCAACTGAGTGATCAACACAATCATGTTCCTGTTATCTATGATTCACAATGACTATATAATACTTATCTCTCAATAAAGAACATTATCTAGTTTCTAAAGATTTCCCCTCTTGTAGCTCTGCTAAAGCAGAACAGTTACAACAAAATTAATAAAAATTCTTAAATTCTTACCTGTTTTTTTATAGAAATCATCAATAGTGTAATACGCCAGGTCCTGGTCCCCTTTGCCCCTGCCATGTTCTATGCCAACTACGCTACTCATATGCCTAGGCAGCTGGCCCTGTTGCCTCCTGTTGTGCGCAAGCTTGAGGACAGAATCAACTGTTCATTTTCAAAGGCTAGGGAGGTGTTAGCTGCGCTGACACAGGCAAGGGGTCATATGAGTGAGCAGTTACTGCCTACAAGGATGCCCATTTGATCTACCTGGACCTGGTGGCCCTCAGTGGAGTTTACTGTGTAAACTCCATTGAGCTTGTTTGGGTTGTCCTGGAGACGCTTCTATTCAAGAATATACCAGAGATGGGCTGGGCCCATGCAGCTGCTTGCTTCTTCTTCCTGGTGGAGCATACACTCTCTTACCTGCTTAAAAACTTCAGGCACATGGTGAGTAAATTAGTTGTTGTCAATGCAACAGCGTAAAGAAGACCGGAATCCTCCTGGCTGACTTCAGGCTGGCCTGGAGTGCTGATGAGACGGGGCTCCCTCTGGCTATGGAGCTTACCTTTGCAAAGGTAAAGCACAAGAAAAAGATTAGTGCTGTGTTCAATAAAATCTGTGATTTAACTGGAGCCTTTGCTGGGCAAAGGCTTCATCTTGTGGTTTACCTGGGCTTCCTGTTCTACTTTGGGATGAGAGCCAATGTTGAGGACCTAGACAGGGTCCTCCTCAGAATTGACAAGGCCAGGCTCTCCCTGGATGAGAAGAAGGTCCCCCAGGCTACAACCTGGTTGATCATGTAATCCAGGACACTCTGGTCCTGGCTGGCATTTACGGGTTTTCAGCCCCACCCAAAAAGCTGCTCCTGAACTCCCACATCACAGGACTCTCTTTTACCAGTAGGTGCAAATATTTTAACAGCAGAGTATCCACTGTCCATGGTGTGGCAGTGCAGGTTGTGCGCCATCTTCATTGCCGGGTGGGTACATACTGCTGAGCCCATTATTGTTGCTACTAAAAAAATCTCTTTCCCTCTAATATAATTTTACAATTTTAATTTTTTACTTTTTTATAATAATCAATTTTTAACTTCTATTTTAGCAAGCTATTTTTACAAAACAAAACTTATAGAAGGTCTTATTACATGTGAACTACTACAGTTAATCAAAGTCATATATAACTTCAGCACTTTTATTATTTTTTTAGCCTTCTTTTTATATGTATTTGAAACAAATGTCACTTCTATAAAATTACCATAATGTGATATTAACTATTTGGGATTGACACAACAGAATACAATAGAATAAATTAATTCAAAATAATAAATTAGGAATCTTTGTCAATGGTGCCATTGTATTGGATTGCGGGCTTGGAAGCTTCAAAATATAAAATGATAATCCATAAATCTAAAATAATAAATTAGATAATATTAAAGATAGTTGGAAAAGCTAAGCTTTTAATTGATTGGTTTCTTTAAGAGGCACATAGGGATAAACAAATCAGTGTGGCTATAAAACTTGGCCATGTTCTCTGCTGAAAGGGTGTGAATCCCGGCCTGTAGTAAATTAAAGAGGTCCTCAGTCCCAGTTGGCGTCCCCCACTTGACAACTTGCTTGAGCTACCCCAAGACCTCCTCAATAGGGTTTAGTAATGGGAAATGTCAGGGGAGAAATAATAGGCACAAATTTGATGTGGCCAATTGTTGGGAGCCAACTGCAATGCTGGTGTCAATTGTTGGAAATTCCTCAAGAATATCCACCACCTTATGGATACCAACATTATCCAGCACAATTACATTGGTGAAGCCTGGTCTTGTGCACCTCAGGTGCTCCTGGACCAATTGGAGGAATGATAAGAAGATCCTACTGTTATGGGATCCCAAGATCATTTGATACATCTCAATCCTCTTTGGACCAATGAGAGCCACCATTGAATAGGCTGTGATGCAGACAGTAGCACGCCAAGCTACCCCATTATTGGAGCCTTTGGGGACATATCCATAGGTATTTCACATAGACAAGGCAAATGTCAACTCATCAATGTAATAGAATATGGCTGTCCTTTTGGCTTTGAGGAAAGTGTACATCTCTACATATTTTTTCTGAACATCAATGTTGAAAAGGCTGTTTCAGTTATATGGAGATACCCCAATTTTTTTCACAAAAACTGCAGACTATTGACCACATGGTAGTAAAAGAAAATGAAATCCTCAGCCCCAAAAGTGGACTTGACTATTGACTGTATATTTTCTAGTTGAAGATGACAGTCTTGGTTAATCTACTGGCAGATTGCCCATTTTTGCTCCTTGGTGAGCATGATGGATACACACAAGGATTTTTCTGTAGCAAGAACCTGGCCAGTATCAATGTACTTGTTGAATACCTTGCTGGCATATTTGGGATCTACCTCAACAAGGGCTGCAGCCATCTTGTAGTTCCCAGATTCTCACATAAGCCTGAGAAGAATGATGCAGTTGATGTCAGGAATGCACTTCTGGGCGGCCTTGGTGGGTTCAGTTGAACTGGGATCCTGCTCAGGGACTGGCACACAAGGAATGGGCACCTTTTTATAGAAGTCCGCACCCTTTTTTAACACCAACTGCTCCTCTGTGATTCTATAAAACTCAGGCTTTTCATTGTCTTCCTGGTTGTCATCACTGATGTAGGACTCATATGAGATGTCAAGCACAGGATTAACCTTCTCCATCATGGCTGACAGGACCAACTCCTGGCGGTAGACAGGGTCAAAAACAAACAAAGTAAGTTCTATCTCTTTGTTTCTAACTTTCTTGGTAGTTGTAGCCTTGGTGGACTTCTGGGTCAGATTGAGGACCCTACAGTTGATGTTCTGCACCATTGCACATTGTGCTCCTTGAACTGGTTGTGTCAGTGCACCCTCACTATTGAACTCTTCTCTCCTGTCTCCTTCCTGAGTAGGCACTTGCGTTGCACTGAATCAATTTATAAACTTGCAGAGGCAACCGCAACTGCAGCGCACAACAGGTGCATTGCCACTCTGTTGTTGTGTTTCTTCCATTTTAAAATTTAATAAAATACTAAATAAATTTCAATTAAGTAACTCTCTGGTTTTGATTTTTGATTTTTATCTGAATATGGATATTTAATTAGAGCTTCCCCACCCAATATCCCAATTATAGATTTCTATTTCTTAATTAGTTGTTTTTGGTTTTAAAATGCCTATTTTAGAATACCCAAAATAATTTCCACCCTATTTTCCTGATTTTACGCCAAATTAAGCACCCAACAATATTTTTAAATTGTGCTTCAGATTGTGTGCCTTATTTTAGATACTTTGGTATCATTCTTGATTACAATTCATTGCACACAACAATTGAGTGGTTTTTTTTACATATCAAGTTGCTATCGTGTTTTGGGTTTGGTTTGAGTTTTGACTCACCACGCTTGGGTGTACTTTGCTGATAATTTACATAGCAAACATGTGTACACCAAAAGTCAACCCACACTATTTTGTTTGTGGATCCATGTATTTTGGATTATATTATCATAACTGTGCTGTTTTAGCAGAGTTACAAGGGGAAAATATTTAGAAACTAGGTAATAATCTTTATTGGGAGATAGTGATTATATAGTCATTGTGAATCAATGTTGAAACCGCAGGCTCAACCCGCCAGCAAGGTTCCAACCAAGCAGGTTTGTGACCTGCAATCCAATTATCTGGTCACCCGAAGCCAGGCTAGGAAGTCAACCTGAATTACCAAATCCAACAACATGAACAAATGATGATCCTTTATGGTGGATACCTCAATTTGGCGCTTGACTCATTATCAGGATCAAGCCACCCCCTTCTTTCATCCAGCTGTGTGATCATCAATCCTGTTCCTGCTATCCATTGATTCACATGAACTATATAATGACTATCTCCCAATAAAGATTATTATCTAGCTTCTAAATATTTTCCCCGTGTAACTCTGCTAAAACAGCACAGTTATGACATTGTAGCACAGGTAGACTCTCCATCCTACCTTATCTTGAAAAATTCTGCCTGTTGCCCGCACACGCCGCAGCCAACAAATCCTTGACAGAATTATGTCTGGCTCCTGCCCAACTGGACTCTGTATACTCCTGGTACCAAGATACCTGATGGTTTTGTCCTCTATCAAAACACAGTGATCCTGCTACCCGCCTTCAACACCCTGTCCGCCCAAGGGTTCTTTCAGGCACCTTCCTTGATGCCGCAACCAGCTGACAAAACCACCATGCCCGCCTATGTTGCACAAAGACTTTGCAGTGCCGCCTTAGAGCCCTTTGCCAGGGCCAACAACGACAACGCTGCCGCATGGATCCAGGCCGCCCAGAGCAAGCTGACTCAGATGGAATGCCCACAGCGGTTTTGGATCGCAGAGATTTCCATTTGCCTGACCCATGACACTGGCACCTGGTGTGACAAGTGGCACAAAGAGCACACTGACAAGAACTGGGATACCTTTAAGCAGGACTTCCTGGCAAGGTTTGTGCTGAAAGATACAGCGCTCATGATCATACGCCAAGTAAAGAACCTGACCCAGACAGGCACCGTTAAGGAACTCATCCGCCCCTACAAGGAACTCTGTCTTTGTGCTCCATCCGACATGGCCTTTGATACCCCAGCAACACACCTCATGTACTATGACGCCCTCAAGTTGCACGTGATGAGGCATGTGAACCTGGATCAGGTGGCCAACCTGCAAAGCCTGTACTGTGAAGCGGAAAAAGCGTAACAAACATCCAACGCTCTACACAAGGCACAGACTGGGAAACAAGAAAGGCCCAAGGACTCCCATCCAAGCGGGTGCTCTACTTGACCACCTCCTGGAGGCAACGGCAACAACAACAACCACAAGCCCACGAGTTTGAATGGAATTGGAAATGGAAATAACGGTCAGTCAAATTGTACCCATTTCCGTGTCACTGCCACCCAAGGCAACCAAGATTAGGGAAAAGCCCGGGGAGAGCACTAAGCAAGCCATGCTCTCCCCACGCAACTCCTGACTTTCCCAACAATGAATACTGACCTGAGGACGTGGACCAATGTCCAATGATCCAAGTGCCCTCGGAAGACCCGGTACTATACACCATTGCCAGACATCCCAATAAATTGATGTATTACCCTTTCTGCTTTTGCAGTTACACAGGCTCAGCACTCCTGGACTTGGGCGCAGATTGAACCTTAGACAACAGTAGCTTTGTGGATAAGTTCAAGCTGGCCACTAATCCTTTGCGGATTAAAAACGTGGTCCTGGCTGATGAACACCACATTGCTGTGACAAAGGAAACTGCTTCTTTCTCTGTCATGCTTGAGAACCTTTACTCCATCATCCAAGGTCCCGTCATTGACTTCCCCAAGTTTGACATTGTACTGGGACTAGACTGGTTACGGAAAAACAACTCCCACATGGACTGGGCAACCTCAGTGTTGACCATCAAGCATGAAGGTGTCAACCACCAGATCTACCCGGACTCTGTGGACCAACTCCTACGTGACCATGTCTTTGTACGCATCAAAGATACTTTGGACAAGAAGGAAAACCTGAAGGCAATTGACTGGGATTCCTGCCAGTATGAAATCATACACTTCAAGGACCACCAGGACACCTTCACACTGCAAGATTGCAACATTGTGGCCCGTCACCCAGAAATCTTTAAGGAGGTGTTACCTGGGCTACCCCCTGAGAAACACATCCAACACTCTATCCAACTCAAGGGGGCTGTACCCAAGGCATGTCCCATCTATTGACTGACCCCAATAGAGGACAACACCCTGTGCGCCTATCTCAGGGAAGCACTGGAAAAAGGACTTATCTGCCCCTCACAGTCTCCCTTTGGAGCCACTGTATTCTTTGTGGCTAAAAAGAACGGTACCTTACGCCTGGTCACGGACTACCGCGCCTTAAACAAAGTCACCATTTAGAATTGTTTACCACTGCCACTGATTGACAACCTCTTCAACGCCTTGGGAGGAGCCACTGTCTTCTCCAAGATTGATCTAACTGCAGGCTACAATCAGATTTGTATCAAGGAGGAAGACATCCCCAAGACAGCCTTCTGCACCAAGTATGGTTCCTACAAATGTGTGGTACTCAACTTTGGCATGACCAATGCCCCATCCACTTTTGTAACCTTCATGAACGAAGTGTTTGCGACACACATAGGCAAGCACGCCCTAGTGTACCTGGACAATATTATTGTCTATAGCCCCTTGATGGAACAGCACCACAAAGACCCGGAGAAAGTCTTTGCAACCCTGGCATGGCACAAACTGTTGGCCAAGCCCTCCAAATGCCAGTTCTTCCGGGAGCATTTACCTTTCTTGGGACACATAGTCTCAAAAGACGGCATTAAACCTGACAGTCAGAAGATACAAGCAATCTGCAAGATGCCACCCCCAAGGACAAATCAGAACTCTGCACCTTCTTGGGAATGATGGCCTATGTACAACGCCTCATACCCAACTGCAGCGTCTTGACTGCCCCCTTGTCCGCCATAACAGGCGCCAAGTCCAAGTTTGTATGGACCCCCCAACATGACCTCTGTTTTAGACGTCTCAAGGAAAAGCTCACGACAGCTCCCATCTTACAATACCCCAAACAAGACAGAGATTACCAGATGGAAACCAACGCTTCAGATGCATCCATTGGGGGAGTACTACAAATTAAGAATAGTGACGGTGACTTTCTGCCTGTAGCCTACAAATTGCACAAACTGACAGATAGCAAGTGCCAATACCCTATCCATGACAAGGAACTGCTGGCCATTGTACACTGCCTAGTCAAATGGCGCTGTTACCTGGAACGGCAGGAAGAATTCACAGCACTAACTGATCACAAGTCACTCATCTATTTCAAGACTCAAGCAAATCTGTCACGCCACCAAGCGTGGTGGATGGAAATATTGAAGAGGTTTAACATGATCATCCAGTAAAAACCTGGGGCTGAGCTCGCCATGGCAGACACCCTGTCCCGCCTGTATGTCTGTGCTTCAAGAGAAGATAATGGGCCTGACCCAGACTGGCCTCTCCTAGTGCTACGTACAAAAAACAAAGGGTTTCCTGCAGACACAACCAATATCACCAAAAAAATGGTCATCAAAAATGAACATCTCTTCGCTGACGTATATGAGACTCTTCACAGAAAAATGTCAGATGGCACAACCATTCCCTACATCCCCACACATCAACGAGTTGATACCATTCTTTGCTACCACAGAGATCTTGGACATACTAATAGCTGAAATATATACAAATTTCTAAAGCATAAAGCCTGGTGGCCAACCTTATACCACAATGTCCAGGAAGTGTTAGAACAGTGTGAGGTCTGCAAAAAGTTTGCCAAAAGCAAAACCCCACCTAAGTCTGTACTCCCCATTCAAACCCAACTACCGTTCAAGGTATGGGCTCTTGACATCGTGGGCCCCATGCCAGGAAAACACTACGACAAAAAATACATCATCACAGCCATTGACTTTGCAACAAGGTGGCTAGTAGCCTAAGCAGTGAAGGCACACACTGGCAACAATGTCCAACAATTTATTGGCAAAGAAATAATCAGCAGGTTTGGAAAGCCAGAACTCCTGATAACCAATGGGGGCAAGGAATTGACCTCCAAAGACACCAATGTGTAACTCATCAAGAATGAGGTCAAACACACTGTCACAACACTGTATCATCCACAGGCCAATGGACGCATAGAGCGGCTTAATGGTAGCCTCGTGCAAGCCCTAGCCAAACTCACCGCCGGGAGACCTGAAGACTGATATAAGCAGCTACTGACTGCATTACTTGTGTGCTGAACCTGAGTGAACAGATCCACTGGGAAAAGTCTGTTTGAACTGGTATACGGCACACAGCCAAATATCATTCAAGCATTGACAGGACCCAAACTGGAAATTCCAAGTCAAGTCCCCCCTTGCTCAGATCCTCAAGTAGTAGAGGCCAACAGCAAACAAGCAGCCAAAGAAAAGGAATGCTTACAAAAGACATTCATCCCCATCTGCAATAGACATGAAAGCGGGGACAAAGTCTGGGTCATGAATGTTGACAAGAGCAAACTACAACCCGAGAAAGTAGGGCCAGCAATCATTCTAAAGGTAAATGACAATAACACTTACCTCGTGCAAGGGCTTGGGAAATGCAAGCAAGACAAGACCTTACACCATGATTGCCTACAACCCTGCAAAGCAAGACAAAAACAACGAGAAACTGCCCTGCCTGCCACCGAGCAACAACTGATTTGATACGGCGCCCGGGCTCCTGACGACCTCCCTGACGGCCTGCCCCCAGAGGAGGCTGACCTTCAGTCGGGAGGGGGTGTCAAAACCGCAGGCTCGACCCGCCAGCAAGGTTCCAACCAAGCGGGTTTGTGACCCGCAATCTGATTATTTGGTCACCCGAAGCCAGACTAGGAAGCCAACTTGAATTACCATATCCAACAACATGAACAGATGATGATTCTTTACAGTGGATACCTCGATTTGGCACTTGACTCATTATCAGGATCAAGCCATCCCCTTCTTTCATCCATCTGTGTGATCACCAATCATGTTTCTGCTATCCATTGATTCACATGAACTATATAATCACTATCTTCCAATAAAGATTATTATTTAGCTTCTAAATATTTTTCCCCATGTAACTCTGTTAAAACAGCACAGTTACAACATCAAGGATAACAGGAACATGATTGTGTTGATCACATGGTTGGATGGTGAAGGGGGTGGCTTGATCCTGGTAATGAGTCAAGCACCAAAATAAGTTATCATTGTTTGTTCATGTTGTTAGATTTGGTAATTTTAGTTGACTTCCTAGTCTGGCTTTGAGTGGCTGGGTAGTCGGATTGTGGGTCACAAACCTGCTTGCTCAGAACCTTGCTGGCGGGTCAAGCCTGCTGTTTCAACAATATTTTGAATATTTTTGTTTAGCGTGTGAGCACTTTGTTGCTGTGTTGATCTATTTCATCCATGGACACCAAAATTTTCTGTTTGCAGAGTGTATATTTTACACTGGCAGTTGGAATCTGTTTAAATCTGATATCATTCGTTTAAATATGAAGTACTTTCAGTTGTTGCTGTAGCTTTTAAAACTACTGTATAACCAACTACAGCCGTAAAGAAAGCATCTGAAACCCATCTGTGCAGTGTTCAGACCCCTCCAGGAAAACTAACAGGTTGTCAAGCTATTTGAATGTGAGGTTTGACCTAACAAACCGCCCTTTCCAGGCCACATTGTCAGCAGAGATGAAGTGGCACCTGACCTGAGAAATTAAGATTCATAACTGATGCACCACCGCCTCAAAATAAAGGTGGGCTTTGAACCTTCCAGGGGATAATCACATATTTACCAAGATCCCTTTCAAGCTGGGGAGCGTTGACCATATCTTTTTATGAGATCACAGGCAAGACAACAGATACTTTTGGCCCCCTCTCAAATATCAACTTTTCAGAAAATTCAAAAAGTACACGATAACATCAACCATTCTAAAGTACCTGACCAAGATGAAATCTATAGGCTGGAGACAGACACATCTGGTACTGCTGTTAGAGGGATAATAAGAATACAGAAATCTGACATGAGATTTCTTCCTGCTGCATATGAACCCTAAAAACTCTCAGATGACAAACACAGATATTCTATTTACGACAAAGAGCTAACAGCTAGTGCCCATTGTCTAGTGAAATGGTGTTGCTATCTGGAAGAAGCACAGGTAGTCAACACACTGACCAACCAAAAATCACTAGTGTCCTTCAAGGAGCAGCAGCATCTCTCAAAAAGACAAGATCAATGGATGGGCCTTATAGAAAGGTATCCTACCATCATTGAATACAAGTCATGAAACAAGTTGCCCATTTGATATGCCCATCCAAGGTTTACTGCAAGCATCTGATCTTTATCAACAGGAAAGACTCTGATTGTACCATGGTAATAATGTGAGATCTCCAAGAGATTTTCATCAGGCACCACGAATAACACCCAAGAAAAGATGGCCAAGAACAAGCCCCTGTTCAAAAACTGTCTATGGTTCACTTGACTGCACACCACCATACCCCATGCCCTGCCAACACTAAATATTGACACCCTTCTGTTACCACAGAGGCTTAGAACACACTCCCAGGATAGGCTTTTATGGGTACCTTGATCCTTTCTACTGGTGGCCAAACATGCCAGACAGTATCAAAGGGCTTCCCCAAACGATGTGTGACATGCAAAAATCATGCCCACTCTAAAGCACCTCCTAAATCTGCAATCCCCATCTCGGTAACCCAGCCATTTGAAGTACACTAAACAAACACTGTAAGGCTCATGCATGATGGGAAGAAGCAAGATAAGTCCTTATCACAGCCATTGATCATGCAGCAGAATAGCATGCGGCACAAGCCATCAAGGAGCACAAAGGCAACAATGCAAGACAACCTATTGGCAAGGGAACCATCACTAGGTCCGGTAACCCTGATATCCTCATCATAAACAGAGACAAAAACTCACCACCAATGATACTAACATCTCCCTGGCCTTGGATGGTATACATTATGATATCAGTAGCCCTTATAACCCTCAAGCAAATGACATAGTTGAGAGGTTAAATGGATCTCTTGTAGAGGCACAAAGTAAGTTATCTTCTAATAACCCTCTTCTTTGGACAGACATTCTCTCAACAGCCCAACACTCAGCTGCATTGGAGTAAATTGAAACCCAGGTAAAAGGCCTGTACAAGCCAGTGTATTGAGATGAACTGGTCATTGCCAACAATATCCTGTGACCATATCTATCCTTACCCAAAAAAAGGTATCAAAGGGGATAACCCTACCATGCAAAAAGCAAGACAGGACCAGATTAACAAAGGGAATGGAAGCGTTGAAAGGGAAGCTGTTCTGCTCCAAGTTGAGAGATTCCAGGTAGGAGATGGGGGTAGGGTAGTTAACCATGACCAACACAAGCTTGACCTTGGCCTGAGAGGGCTGGGGATTGCCATGGAAGCTGAACCTAGCGACATCCACCTTTTAAGAAAATTAGTGTATGGGCAGCACTCAAACTCAGGTACTGCAGCAGGCTTGATTGTGCAAGGCCAGGCAAGCACAGAGGGCTTGCACCTATAGGCATCTGAGGCTAAGCTGGATCGATACCAAGCTCATTTCCCAGATACATTCAGGAGAATTCTCAATGCCCTGCCTTTTGAGACTCCAGGGAGATGCTACAACATCTTGTATTGCTCCTGCTCAGAACCCCATTTCCCTGAGAAATGGCTTGATCGCTGAGTAAAAGGTAGCACGGATGTCACACCCAGGTATCATACTTGGATATCTGAGCCCTACGATGAGCAGGATCAACCCAAGCCCCATGGCTGCCATGACCTACAAGGGCACTATGCGGCATGCCGTCTAGCTTTACAGCACCCTTGTTTAATCGAATGGAGTATCGCTCTCTTCTTTGATCCCCCTTTATTCGTATACGTCTTGGAAGTACATCTGCCCCAGTTGTATTGGATGTTTTTGTGGTTGGTAGGTTAGCTTTAAATCAGTGACGGTTTAAATAAGATTTTCCTACCAAAGAGTGAATAGCCTATTGATGTTTCAGATGTTAGCCTCTATAAGAGGTATGCTATTGTAAAGGGGTTGAAAGTGAAGAAACCCATGGCTGAAAATCAGTTGATGGGGCATCGATTGATGGGATCTCTTCTCGCTGTAGCTGGGTGTTGTTGCAGAGGCCGCTTGGGTTTACCTCTTTGATTGGCTGGAAAATTGTCGGTGTGACCATCTATTTTGGCGGACATGTGGGGTGTTAATGGATGGAGCTGAGGGGTGGTGGAGTTAAACCTTCTTTAGTTTGGGTATTTTTTATTTTGTTTTACAGAGGGTTGATGTTAGTGGTTGGGTTTTACTAGGAATCCTGGTATGGGGTTGTCAAGTTGATTGGGTCGCGGCAGGGTCCGATTTGGTTCCAAGATGGCAGAAGCTGCTAGGGTTGAACCCTGATGGGGGCTCCAAAGGGGTCCATTGCAGGGGCGATCACGTTGGTTCGTGGCGAGTCTACCCCGCTTGGATTACTAGGGTTGTGGGTGCTTGCCGATTTAGTAACAGCCGGTGGGGATAAAGGAAGGATCTGCATTCTGGGACCATGGCGAATTAAGGTTGTTAAGGTGGGCTTTTGGTCGGGCCGAGAATCGATCACCCCAATGGGGTGATTGGTGGCAACCTGGAGAAGCATGCCCTGCTGCGTCTTAATTGGCTGGGATGCCGTCTGGGCAAACCTTGTTTTCCCCGCAATATTTCGAGGGTTGCGGATCGAAGCGGGCTCGGACGGGAGTTTCGGATGCGGATTTTCCGAACCGAACGGCGAACTGATTGGGGGTAAGCAAAATTTTCCGATGAGCAGCACAAGTAGTTGCCCAGCTGAACATTTGGGACATTATTTTTCTTGTTATGCCTAGGCGCCAGATTGGTTATTTTATAACTTAATCACATTATTCATATTCAAATTATTCAGAAAGAGTAAAATACAATCAATCCCAAATATTTAATTGATCTTGGGCTTGGGTGATTTTTTAAAAAATAATTCATTGATTTTATAATTGAAAATTGCAACTTATAGTACTACTGAAAATATCTTAAGTGCTACTACAAACCAAAAATATTTATGATGAGTTGCATGGGAGAGTAATAGCAGCCCCAAAGCTATAAATGCTATTACCCTATCTTTGGCTCATCATAAATATTCTTAGTTTGTTTCAGAAAAAAAGGTTGTTGTTTTTGAAAGACTGATAACTCTATTTAAAATACACCCTCTAGTAAGCTGCCCTACTTCATGAACTTGCCCCAATACACTACTAGCATCTTCTGATATTTTTGTTTCTCTGGTATCATCACGTGATTTCAAATGATAAAATATCTCAGAATATTCTGAGAAGCTTTCAAATGTTAAAGGTGAAGTATATAACTTCCCATCTTTCATCAAATATGAAAGATTAATGCGCAGATTTTTAACTTCAAGCTCTCTTTTTATAGGCCTAAATTTCCTTTCATAAATATAAAAAAATGCTTTTTGGGAAACAATTGAACCAGTTAAAGATGAATTGTATAATTCTTTTCTTCTTTCTTCTTTCTCACAAATATTTTTTAGATCATTAATGTTGTTAATATAAAGTACATTTTCTTTTTCCTTTAAAATTTTTGATATTACACCAAAGTGACCATCAACAATGCTTTTTCCATGGCATTCAACAAAACGGTTATATTTTATGGAACCCTTAATATATTTAGGTGCCTCTTTAAATAAGTAATATAAAAATTCATATGATCTAAAATGATTTCCATTATCTGTCCATACTTTTATATTTTTTATTTTTTTAAATCTATCTAATTTAAGAAGACTTATTAGACATTCACCTGAAAATAAAGAATCATGTGATAATATTTGAGACAAAAAATCATGATATTCATATTTAATTTTATTGTTTTCTTTAAAAACTAATGCAAACCCTAATAATGAGATTGGTTTTTTTGAATAAAAACAATTATTGGTCTCAATTGGACCACCTCCAACCTTTAAGTTTTCTTTATAATCTATAACTACAACACAAGACTCATCATCTAGTTCATTAATATCTTTTTTATATTCACAATTTTGATGAACATAAAAGTCTTGGTGCTGATTAATAGTCTTTAAGTCATTGTCTATAGATTCTGGTAATGGTAAGTTTTTACTTTCACATTCTTCCTTCTTTTTTTCTAGTGAATTTTTTAAATTACAAATATTGCACATATCAGTTTGTTTTTTACTTTTTATTATATTTTTAGGGATTAATTTATAGTAAGTAGAAATTGAAACTGAAATTTCATTTTTTATTTTCATATTTTCATATATTTCTTTTTTTGTTTTAAGTAGAGAGTATTTAATTTCAGTTGAGTAATTACTCATCTCTTTTTCTATATCTTTATAAATTTTTTCAGGCACTTTTTTTGTAAACTGGCTTGTTTCAAAAGAATTTTCCAGCAATTTTTTAATTATTTTTTTAGTTATTTCTTTTTTTTAATGAATAGTTATTATTTTTTTGGCTTTTTTTGTTTAAGCTTACATTTTTATTTTTATTTATTTTTCTTGAGTATTCAAACTCACTTTTGGTTATATTAAACCCCATATCATTAAGCTCTTTTAAAGAGTAACTGGAAGTAACCAGAGATCGCAAGGCTGGGAGATGTTTTTGGGGAGAAGATTTCATGAGATCCTTTAAGTTTTCAATGAACTCATTGCCTTTTTGATTTTGAATAGTTGGCAGGAACTGAGCTTTCCCAAATTCAGTTTGAGTAAGGAAGTGCTTGATGAAATTATCAAGATCATCACCAGCAATAAAGAGGAATGCCTTTTTTAACATTGCAATTCTCTCTCTTTTTGTTGAAGCTCCCAAGGAAAAAAAGGGTAGCATGGAAGAAGTAAATTTAACTGAGGACATGGTAGTATTTTGAATCTGTAATTAGGTCAGATCTTTGATGTGTGCCTTAATGATGGAGTAGTTATGATCAGAATGTGGTCTTTGAATTGGGTTATTTGGATTAGAAGCTTTGTGGTACTTTAGCTCTTATATACCAAGCTAAATGACACCATTCTGAAAGAAATGGTGTGATAGCTTTTATTATAGTTTGAACTTGAATTTATGTTTGCAGAAATTAATTAAATACCCAGTTTTCATGCACAAGTGATATATGTGAAGCAGCTAAGCATTATTATTACATCATATCCTCTTTGTAATCAATGCAAATCAATTAAAATGATGTATTCAGTTAATTGTAACTCTTCCGCATATTTTTAAAATGATAAAATATTAAAGAATTCCATTTAATGAATGCTCAATTTGAGGTTCGAAGCTCACTTGAACCTTAAAATCAATCTAAACAGTGATAAAAACATCCTAACTTCAAACTATTATAAAATCCTAGAGAATTGAGCTTTTTAAATAAAATAAAATGCGAAAATAAAGCTCTCAATCTTATCTTTAATTTCGTCAAATAAAAAACATCTGTTGTGTATTCAAAAAAGAGTATTTATTAGCTTTGAAGTGATCTACTTTATATCATTAGATATAATCATATAATAAAATCTGGATTATGCTCTTTTAAATTACTTTCGCTTTAATATTGAGCATAGTATACATTTTAAAATTTTTACACCAATAGAAAGATAAGATTCTTAGCTTCATTTTGATAGTTTACAGTGTGAAAAAATATTAATTTTTCATTGAGTTATTAATGTTTTAAATATAAATTGTGTAATTAGTTACTTTTTCAAAATCGAACTGTGTTATGCTGCGACTTGAGCAGCATGTGCATTAGAAAATGGCCTAATCTCTAAAATAATGGCCCATTTGCTTTGAGGTGCTCGTATTTTTAAGTTGATTCTATGGCGCAGGACATGTGGGGTTCCATGTCCTGCTGCATCGCATGCCGGCCAATCAACAAGGGGTTCATCTGGGAAAGACTGATGCCACATTTAGCTCAAGCCGAGTTCGGTTCAAAGCTCGGCTCAAGGATGTGTAAAAGTCAGGAAAGCTTTCAGCTTTGGGCCAATAAAGCTGCAACAGAGGCGTTAATATTTAGCTAGTTTTAAACAATTATCTGACACGGGTAGATAAGATAGTGTCAAAAGTATGAGAGAATATGTTTATTTGTCAGGTGCGATAAATAACTGCAGGGGTTATGATTAGTTAGAGGGGTTGGTGCCAAGGATCTCCTCGATGGAGCGGCCCTTGGTCTCGGGGACAAAGACAAGAACAAAAAAGAAGCCAAGGGCATTAATGACAGCAAATACAGTGAAGGTATAGTCCCCAAGCTGATCGGCCATGGGGCCGAAAACGAAGGAGACAACAAAGTTGCACATCCAGTTGAGACCCATGCACATGGCTGAGGCGGCTGCCAAGGTTCGAGTGGGGAAGATCTCAGGCATAATCAACCACGGGACCGAGCCCATGCCGATAGCAAAGGAACCAACAAACAGGACAATACCAGCAATAGCAAGTATAGTTACCTTAAAGGCTGCGCCAATCACAATGATAACCGACATGGCAGTCATGCCAAACAGAGCAATCAACAGTAGAAGCTTGCGCCCAAGACGGTCAACGGCAAACACCGAAATGATGGTCACAATAAGATTCAGAACACCCATGCCAATGGTTCCATAAGTGGCATACTCCTCGTTGCCAAGAGCGGTAGTGAGGTAAGACGTAGAGAAGAAGATGGCAGCATTGATACCAGACAACTGTTGAAGAGCGTGGAGAGTGAAGGCCATCATCAGATACTTGAACTGAACCTTGTCAGCAAACAGCTCACGAGTGCTCTCAACCATGGTGGGGGGCTTCTCAACCTCTCCCTCTCCTTTGCTGCCACGCTGGCCATCGAGGATACACGACAGCTCGTTATCGATGTTGAAGCCGGAACGTAGCTTCGCAAGCGAGGTTCGGGCTCCCTCAAAGTTGTTCTTGGATGCCAAGAAGCGAGGAGACTCAACGCACAGGAAAAGGAGAACAATCTGAAGGGCAGACGGGATCACCGTAAGAGCAAACAGAAAGCGCCACAAGTCTGGCTTGTTCATGAACAGGGAGATGATCTGAGCAACAAGGATACCAACAACAGTCATGAGCTGAAGAACAGTTCCTACAAAGTAAGTAATCGCCTAAATGAAATAGCTTACCCATTGCACCACGGCCCTTGTTGGGAGAGACCTCTCCGATATACGTCGAGACAGAGACGGAAGCAGCGCCAGAGGCAAGACCAACTATAAACCGGCCAACGCCAAACTGACCGTACTCTCGTGAAGTGGCAATCAGAAGACCACCCAAGATGAATAACAAGTTGTTGGCCATCAGAGTGTTCTTGCGCCCAATCATCTGCAACGACTGGCCGCAAGTAAGTGCTCCAAACCCACCGCCCAGAGCGAACATTGCAGTTACGAGACCCCAGGTGGTGGCGTTGGCGTCCAGGCAGGAGGGGAGTCCATAGATATCAATGATTGCGTCTTTGCAGACGTGGATGGTCTTCTCGGGGATGTTTGCTACCGATGAGTTGAGACCAGAGTTGAAGGTAGACAGGGCAGCAATAAACGCTGTTGCGATAAGGTACTTGTCCAGGCCCTTGTTGCTTGAATCCATGGGATCTGATTGGTCGCTGACACTGTCATGGTGTTTGAAGGCTTTGGACATTTTTCTAGATTCATCCCGCTACCCACTCCTTTATATGCCACCCTGTGGCTTGAATCTGATCACCTGATGACCTAGCCAATCATCCCTGTTGTCCCCAGTTACGAACGAGGTCCGGAATTGCCCTCCAACTGGGCTCGCCCAATCCAGTCAAAATGTCTGAGCCGAGTCACAGCACCCCCATTCCCCCGTGCTACCCGCACATGAAATCATCCCCCACCAAGCCAACGCAACTGGATACCTGTGCATCCTTAAACGAGACCATCCCGCGGTGCACGACCTATTGCGCTGTTACCCAATAAGGAAGTGACGTCACCATAAAATCACTCTTTATGATACTCCGTCAACAAGGATCCCAATCCAACGTGATTCAAACAAAAGTACCTTCAACATACCATTTGTCATAATTTAAACATACATCACTATTAATTGACATAAATCACTACTGGCCAATTATAAATCAACTTCATTGTTTTCAAGCTTGGCTTCAATGAATCGTTGATAGCAACATCCACAGGAAGCCCAATCTCATGACTAAATCACGCCATCCGTTGCAAATCCCCGTTCATAAATGTACAAGCTTAATCTATTATAACCGCCATATTAAATCTCACCCCTTGTAGTGGGGTCAACTCTTACCACGCTTAATACTCAACCATCACAACTCCATTTTCAATACATCCCACTGTCGACTAACTTCATAACCACCAATGCCAGTAAACAGACCCTTTTATAGCCCGATTCCATTAACAGCATTAAATTAATTGCACTTTAGGAAATCACTTTACTCATTGTCAGGTAATAGAGTTAAATTAATTGCACGTTAGGAGATCACTTTACTCATTGCCAGGTAATAAAGCCACCCCTTTCCAAAATATGGTATCCAAGCAACCAATAACCATTTTTAAGATTCAATAGGTATTTATTACGGATCGAATGACAAGCAACGAATAACCATGCACCCACAAACTTATTGCCCGAGATGATGTTTAATCGATAAAAGTGCATTCATAATCAACCCATAACTAATGGTACCCCTTGGCGATGCAATGTCTAGACTGGTTGGAAATGGAAGCCCTCTCCGTACCTGTGGTGGGAAAGGGTGTGGAGTTCTAACCCATACTAAACTTACCAGGGCCGATCATCACTTGAAACTGGGTGGCAATATTTTTGGGGTTGAGATCCACCAAGTACTTCTACCCTATAGGCTTTGAAACTTTAAAGGCTTACCCCTGCCACAATGCACAACCAGATGGAGAAATCATCCATTTCCAGTATCAATAGTTATCACTTGACTAACAAGATAAACCCTACCCCTCTACTATATAACCCAAAATGATAATTTAAAATAATATATATATTTCTCTTCTAAATATCACTTCTCATAAGCCTCCTCTCAAAACCCTGCTTCTAAGCCACAACCCTAGCAAATCAAAACCCCTTGCTTGAGGTACACTTGATTGATTCAAACTGTTGAACATTCCACTCACCCCTGAGTGTGTGAACTAGAATCAACCACCACTCAGAACATATCTGCTGATCTCACTTCAATCTATAAACAATAGCATGCATAATCAACCCAATCCTTTAAATAGCCTCCCCAATAGACCAAAAAATCAATCCATTCTAAAATAGATCCAAAGTAAACTATCTAATCATCACTATTTCTCACTCCAGCTACTGCTGATCAAACCAAAAAAATTGAAATTTATAATACCATGCTTCCAACACTGCTTTGAGTCTGACTGAAGCCACCTTTTCATTAATATACAGCTCAGACATATTAAATCTCAAAGCCAACCCATCCTTCTTAAAAGCTTTTCCATTCAAGGTAAGATCAGACTCCCATAGTTCTGTTGAACAGTTTGGGCTTTTTACAGAAGCTATCAATATTGCAAAGTGTTTGTATAGGTGAGTGCAAACCCCTCTCAATACTACTGGCTGAATCACCATCTCAAATGATATACCACCTAGCTAACCTATCTTATCATGGCTAAGATTAGGCAATTTCACTTTGCTAGTGAATTAAGATAAATCCAGGGATATTGTCCGCAGCATCATCTAAGCATCAAATATGATAGATCTCTAACACTTTGGTAGAGATGTACATCAAAGGGTGTAAGTCATCCCAATGAACCAAGCAGGGATCAAACTCACAGCAGGAAAAATTATGATTATGGTGTAACTGGTATTAAATCACCAGTTATCATCATACCTCACACTATACAGGAGTGCTCAAACAGCCATCCTGTAACAGTTCTAACATCATAACTCCTCTTAATTTCTTCAACATAGTAGAATACCATATCTTCATATAAGGGGCACTCCCAATGATGACAATGATCCCTCATGTGGCCCCACTCATAACAGGCTTGCACATTATCTATACCACAATATAGTATCTATCTTTTTTAATGACACAATGGCTTGCAGCTCTGGTACAAGAACCCCCATCACTTTCAATAAAGACCAGCTTATTCCAAATCCCCCTTCTGGCCCATTTCTGGACTGTTGTCATCCTCAACACCAATGCTGAACTATCATTAGATCACTTGAAACAATAGCTCTCATCCCATTGAGATTCATTGTTGGTACTAAAAAGTGTAGAGGATAGCCCATCATATGATCCAACTTTTACTAGGCTCATGATAGCCTTTATAAACCAATAGGAATACCTCTATATCCCAGAAATTCTCATAGCGGTTGAGCGGTCCTTTCCAAGTGGCTTTGATCTTTTGCCCCCTGGGGCTGGGTTTTCTGTGCAGGTAGCTGGTGTAAAGCTTTGTAGTGGTATGTTTACCTAGGGAAATCATTTATCTTGGGGAGTGAAAAAGGTTGTTTTATATCATTATATTTGGTACCATCATCTACCACAGAGCTTTACCTGGGTGTAGATGGTTGTTGCAGGTAATGCCATCTTGTCCAGGATTGCATGCCCCCAAAAAGTCAGGGACAGAAGGTTTAGAGCTCAGAAAAAGCCGCTAAATTGATTAGCTAAGCTGAACTGAGATATTGGCTATAAGTAAACTGTACAGAAGCATACAAAAAACCTGCCGGAATTGTCAAGGGGGCTTCTAAACCTCCAAATATGGGAAAATAGGTGAATCAGTGTTTTCAGGGTAAAGATCAAACTATGATGTGCTGCAAAAATTGGCTGTTCCGGTCACCTCAGTACCTTGAAATACACAGGTGGCTTGCAGCAAGTTGCCCCATGACGGATCTAACACCATACCCATTATTGATTCCCAAACTTGGCAGAATTTCACATTTGCTTATAAGGGAAGGATCTGATTCTGATGCCAATACCTGAAATGGCCCTATCTTAAACATAAACCTTATCTGGATCAGTGCCACAATAGCCCTTTGCTGCAGTATAATCATCATTATTCTCAATAAAGATGATCTTATTCCCAGTTCTTTTATTATTCTTGTCTGGGCTGTTGTCTTCCCCAACCCCAATACTGAAATATAGCTGATTCAGTTTCAAAGTATGCTACTTATTTCCCCTCACTTCTGTGGCTTGTTGATAAATAGATTCTGAGCACACCACCATTAATCCTAAGCCCAATATCTTCTAAATTAAGCTGAAAGATTATGTGGTAGTTCAATAAAAGATAATAGATTTCAAGCCATGCTGCACCTTTCACAGCTGTTGAGATGAACCCATCAAAGTCAGATTAGAGAAAACTAGATTTTCACAAAACAAAACCTAAGCTGCACAGATTCTATGGTTGATTGATATAAATTGTTGATTTTTGTTTTCATTTTTTGTGTGTCTTCAGTTTGCTTTAATCTGAATTTGATGAGTCCATCTCAACAGCCGTGAAAGGTACAGCATGGCTTAAAGTCTGCTATATTGCTCATTGAACTACCACAGTAGTTCTAAGATTAGTTCTCTTCACTGCTCTTTGGACCTTTTTGCCTTCCTGATTTTGGATTTTTTATTGCTGCATTTCTTGCCCAGTGTACTGTTGCCTTCAATTTTTTGGTTGAAGTGTTAGATCAGAAATTTCTCTTTACTTTCTTCTCTAATATTTTACTTCAAGATTTGAAGTTAACATCAAACCTCACTTTTTGCACTTCTGTTCTGGTTTTAGAGCTATTTGGTTAGTAGTTTAAGAGGATTACCTTACATTTATGCTTGTTTTTCATGATTGCTTTTTTAAATAGCTTCAGGCTTTATTCCTGTGTCCCCAAACTTTTTTTCTTACCTGCTTTTGCTTGCCAAAACCCTTAAGGTCTCTAACCACTTGGGTTCTTCTGCAGCCTTCTGCTCTTATGTTTTTATCTTTTCTCCTGGTACCTTTTTTCCCCACCTTTATTGGCTAAACTTTAAAATGGGACTCAAGCATTTGTTTTCCTTCTAAACCAAAATGAAATCACTTTCAGGGGGTACAAAGTTAAATCTTCTCTCCTTCAAGCAACCCTCATTTTCAAGAATGTAATAAATACCTTGGATTGATACTGTAAATTCAGAACCTAAAGTTAAAAATGCGGGATTGTCAAATCCTTGGCCCAAATTTCAAAATGCCTTTGCGGGCAACTCAGCTGAGTGAAAGTTAAAAAATTTAATAGAACCAATCATTTGATTTGATGTTTTTTGATATATTTAAATTGGAAAATTTCAAGTCCTTTGAGAGGCAACACAACTAACTAAAGACAAAACACAGCAAAAAAATTCAGGATACATGAATTAGAAATGCAGGATTATAATGTATGTTTGGTATTTCATGTAAGTCTAACAAATAATAAACAACATAAATCATTATCAAAGATGAAATTGCGGGACTATCAAATCCAAGAACCAAATTTCAAATCAAAAATGAGGTGAATTTGAAATAAATATAACTTATGGGCATCTCAAACAGGAAGTCAACGGATCTTAAGTGGATCCATGCCAATTCTTTTAGGAATCATAGGCATTCTCAAGAATCACCTTATTCTATTTTAGGATGGCTGAAATTTAGATTCTACTATTCACCAACTTAACATTCTTAACAATAAAATTGACTAAAATATACACTCCTCTTTTTGAGTTTATTTTTTAAAGAAAATTTATTATGCCTTCTT
The DNA here is from genome assembly GCA_014839935.2 of Entomophthora muscae. Taxonomy (NCBI): domain Eukaryota; kingdom Fungi; phylum Entomophthoromycota; class Entomophthoromycetes; order Entomophthorales; family Entomophthoraceae; genus Entomophthora; species Entomophthora muscae. The sequence goes on along the minus strand of QTSX02003836.1, from coordinate 44,538 downwards.
CTTCCAAAGCCAATTAAACAAGCTGTTTCCTGGCCTTGACAAAATCATGCAGGGCTACTCTGGGTCTTTCAACAGTGAAGTCTCTGTATATGGCCACTCCCAACCTGCAGGCTCCTCTCCAAGCACTACCCAGGAGTGTGTTCTTTCTCATGTGTCCTATAGCATGGCCTTGTTTGCCTACCATGCACAGGTAGCTGCTAATCCAACTCCCATATTAGCACTGGATCTGAAATCAGCCAATTTAGCCAAGGGATCACCCAGAGAAGCCAGAAACACAAAACAGCCCATCAGATGACACCATTTGGCTTCCAAGTGTCATGGCCTGGATTGATTCCAGGAGAATCTTCAGTTGAGGAGAAGAGTTGAGCCTGGAAGGCCCAGTAGATGACAGAGGTCATCTGCATCATGTAATTGGCAGCTGTGGCCCAAGGCCGCCACACTCTCATATGGGGAATCACTTCCTCAGTGAGCCCTAGCATGGTCAGGTATGCAAACCCAAGCTTTCTGTAATTGTATGATGATGTGGAAGGAAAAAGGGGAAGTTTTCCTGTGGCAGTGCTCATGGTCTGGCTTGGCTGGGCAAGTTGGCAGAGCAGAGGGACACCAGGAAAGGAGAGGCGCAGTGCAGGAGCAGGGATTATTTCTTGGTCCAGCACTCTAGAAGATGGGGTGAAGGCTGGTGTTGGTTGGTTGGAGGCAGCAATAAGTTGCTCTGTTTCCCAGAGCTGGCATTGGTGCTGGAGGTACTCTCTGTTGAAAACACCTGCAGTATATTTTTTTATAATGTAATAAACTCCTGCAAAGTATAAATGCTCAATGTGGATTAAACAACAAAAGTTTATTAATTGAAGATGTCAACAAGGGAAGGGTTGTCAGTGTTTCCAGCTATATCCTGCTGTGAAACTGCAATTTTACTTACTGGAAACTTCTTATTGGCTTTCAATGAATTATTCTTGAGTTGGGTTCCATTGGCGGCTCCTGATTTGTAAGTAAAGTGGATTATTTCACTATTTTTTCCCTGGGGAGGCTGGCAGGGGAATTTTGGGTCATTTGGCAACCCAAGTCCTAATTTCTTGGTTTCAGAGGGTGTGGGCCAATTAAAATTATTTTTGCTTAGTGTTAGAGCAATTTGCAGTTGCCCCCAGGTTTGGCTTTACCAGGGTTTGATTCCCCACTTGGCATTAAAGTTTCCTTTTGGCTAATCAGTGTTTTTGACAACACAATTGTTTGGTAACATGATTGCTCAATTGCAGGCATTAAACCATGCAACATAGGGGTTTGTCTGACCCATTCTGGGCTCTGACACCAAGACAGAAACATCCCACCCTCAGCCAATTAGCCTGCAAGAGCAGAAGAAAATTAATCATACCCAAAATTGTTCTGAAAATGATCAAAAAGCAAGGAATGCTTATGTTCCTTGGGGTAATAGTGGCTGCAAATTGGTTTTGCAAAGCCCATGCCAACTGTGGTACTCCTCCCAAGAAGGCTCCAAATGATGCCTTTACATCAACTGAAGGTAGAAAGTCCACCCTCCCATGATGGCAATTATGGAATGTGATCCCTAGATGCTTCTAGTCCAGGTGTGTCTCTAACTGGGACTCCATGGAATCTTCACCAATAAAATAACAATCAATTTTTGGATGCACAAAGTTGTGGTTGCTGCAAGAATATTGAGTAATCAAGTTCTCAGTGGTCCCAATTTGATGGATATCAACTCTTATGATTCCGCTGTTATCTTTTTTATCAAAGGGATAGAAATGCAAACATGTAGTGAAATCACCTTTATGACATATGCCAAGAATTCTGCAACTATCCAAGACTTTGGAAAAAGCGCATCCAATCTGATGTGTACAAGCATGGCCCAATTTTTTACAGATTTGCCAGAGTTTTGCTGGCAGTTTCCCCAGTGGGTGTCAATTATTACTACCCTTCATCAAACACCACAGATGGGTATGCCTACCAGACAGAGCTCAAGACCATGCTGGCAGAGGGGCCCACACAACAAGCCATGCACACAGTTGTAATGAGTGCGGAGATAGAGAAGTGTGAATGGGCAGCCAAAGAAATTACGGCTGCAGGGCATAATTGCCAGACTTACCTCATCAACCACGCTGAAATGCATCTTGAAGATGTACATATTTATCATTTTAGTTTGGCTCTCAGGCACTCAAAGCCTGCCACATACCATGAGCTTTGCACCCAAATTGAGAAGGGGTTTGAACTTTTCCCTTCCATATTTGTCCAAGACTTATCTGATCTCATTATCTTCTATGCAAGTGATAGTGATAAGAACAAAGGACCCCAAATTAAGACCAAGCCAGCAGTTTTCTAATCCTGACCCCCAATCCACCACCTAATTCCTCCCCAATACATCTGATACAGTCCTTTTTTATAAGTGCAGATGACAACAACATACATTCCACCCATTCCACCCCCTGCTTGTCTCTTGATGAGTAAAATTAAACCTTTTTTGACAACTTAATAAAAATGATATTTTTTTACAATTCATAATTAATAATATTTTTTGCATTATTGACATATCCTATATTTAAAAAAATGGTGTACATTTGCCGTGGTAATATATAATTAGCTGTATAATAATTTTATCATTATCAATAATAAAATAAATACCTTCAAATGTAAATATCACAGTAAAATATTGCAGCTAAACATTAACTCTTGTTATTTAGATATCATGAGCATATCTCAATTCATTTGTTTAATAAAATTCATTATAAATTTGGCATTTTTCATTGTGATTTTTATAATTGGACTGTGTCTATATTAGGGAGCCATTAACACTTATTACAAATGTTGATTCAGAGTTCATTTAACAGCCTGCATATTTTCCTATTGATAATGATTCTGTGAAATTTAAGTCAGATTTTGTGAGTTGTAATAATACATAAGCATTATCAATAAGTAAATATAAAAGCTTTAAAATATAATCTGATCAACATTTGTAATAAGTGTTAATGGCACCCTAATATAGACACAGTCCATATATAAAAATCACAATGAAAAATGCCAAATTTACAATGGATTTTATTAAACAAATGAATTGAGATATGCTCATGATATCTACATAACAAGATTTAATGTTTAGCTGCAATATTTTACTGTGATATTTACGTTTGAAGGTATTTATTTTATTATTAATAATGATAAAGTTATTATGCAGATAATTATATATTACCACATCAAATGTACACCATTTTTTTAAACATGGGGTATGTCAATAATGCAAAAAAATATTATTAATTATGAATTGTAAAAAAACATCATTTTTATTAAGTTGTCAAAAAAAGGTTTAATTTTACTCATCAAGAGACAAGCAGGGGGTGGAATGGGCGGAATGTATGTTGTTGTCATCTGCACTTGTAAAAAGGACTGTATCAGATGTATTGGGGAGAGATTAGGTGGTGGATTGGGGGTCAGGATTAGAAGACTGCTGGCTTAGTCTTAATTGGGGGTCCTTTGTTCTTATCACTATCACTTGCATAGAAGATAATGAGATCAGATAAGTCTTGGACAAATATGGAAGGGAAAAGTTTAAACCCCTTCTCAATTTGGGTGCAAAGCTCATGGTATGTGGCAGGCTTTGAGTGCCTGAGAGCCAAACTAAAATGATAAAGATGTATATCTACAAGATGCATTTCAGCATGATTGATGGGGTAGGTCCTGAAGGTATGCCCTGCGGCTGTAATTTCCTTGGCTGCCCATTTACACTGCTCTATCTCTGCACTCATTACAACTGTGTGCACAGCTTGTTGTGTGGCCCCCTTTGCCAACATGGTCTTGTGCTTTGTCTGATAGGCATACCCATCAGGGTTTTTGATGAAGGGGAGTAATAATTGACACCCACTGGGGAAAATTCCAGATAAACTCTGACAAATCTGTATAAAATTGGACCATGTTTGTACATGGCAGATTAGATGCACTTTTCTCCAAAGTCTTTGATACTTGCAGAATTCTTGGCATATGTCATAAAGATGACATCATTACATGTTTGCATTCCTATCCCTTTGATAAAATTGATAACAGCAGAATCATAGGAGTTGGTATCCATCAAACTGGGACCACTGAGAACTTGATTACTCAATATTCTTGCAGCAACCACAACTCTGTGCATCCACAAATGACTGTTCTCTTATTTATTAAAATGCTGTGGAGTCCCATTTAGAGACACACCTGGACTAGGGGATCTGGGGGTCACGTTTCATAATTGCCATCATGAGAGGGTAGCCTTTTCATCTTCAGTTGACTTAAAGGCATCATTTGTGTCAGGAATGACACTTTGGATGCACCTGAATCCCAAAGTACAGAACCAGAGTCAAACCCTGGACAAAACCCTTTGCAGACCGCCAGATCCAAAGGCTGGGAACCCAATAGCCCATTATCAATTGATAAAGTTGTTGCCAACCTGCCAACCTGCCAGGACTCAAACCCTTAACCACCACATAGGATTATGAAAGCAAACTGCCAGTGCAAGATGCCAGGAATTTCCCCAAGGTGCCAATACCTGACACCGGCGGTTTGCTCAGTGAAATGCACAAGTTCCCCAATGAGAGTTATTCCAAACTCCCCCAAAGCCCAGGAAGTGGCACTGAATCTTAAGAGGCACCCAACGCCCAAGTTGCCAAACAGAAGGATTCAAAGTCTTCCCATCTTGAAGCAGCCAGTGGCTACCTGCCAGTGTCAAGCGCCACACTGCCATCTAAGACCCCAAGCCAAACCACCCAAGCTCAGGAAACACAACCAGGATATAAAGCCTGGCAGTGCAGTATAAGTACCTTCCAGGCCAAGATCAATCCCCATTGTCATTTTAAAATAAAGGTTATGAGATATTGGTTTCCCCAATTATTACCATATTTTATTCTTGTCATCTGCCAGTTAACTCAAAGATCATCTGACCCTCCTGCTAATCTGCCAGCTACGTACCATCTTCCAGGTGCTCTGTTAGGTCCTGTTCATTTCACAGAATGCCCCTTGAAGCCTGAGTACAAGCACTACACTACAGACAACATATTATCCCGGTATCTATTGGCTAGATCTACAGAGTTAACCAGATACAACCAGAAAGGCCCTTGGTACATTATCAAGCCCCACCTGTTCAGAGATAAATACAACTTCCTTCCTGCCTACCAATTAGACATGGAACTACCCGTCATCCCCAAACCAATGCCTGCATCTGCTGCTGAGCTTCCCCAAGAACATATCAATAAGCTATTTGGGATTGTATATATTACTCTCATAGGAGTAAAAGATACTATTGTCCTGCCGCCAGTCTGTGGTCATGGGTGGGCAAGTCAATGTCCTACCTTGTTAAGTTAGTGCCAATCCTTTGGTGGGCCCTGCTCACCCGGCCCGCAACCCGCCAGTTCCTAAACGCTAGCAAGCCGGCAGATCAGGGTTGATTCCCTGACAATTTGGAGTCTTCTTGGGAGGATTACTACAGTTAGCATTGGCTTGCAGGGTTGCAGCCACAGTGGACTTTGTGAAACCCATTGTGGCTGCTATTTCCCCAAGGGACATAAGCATCCCTTGATTTTTGATCATTTCAGAAAAAAATTAGGTGTGATTAATTTTCTTCTTCATCTTGTAGGCTGATTGGCTGAGGGTGGGATGTGTCTGTCTTGGGAGCCAAACCGTTTTATCTGATTGGCTGTTTTGTGTTTCTGGCTTCCCTGGGTGATTCCTTGGCTAAATTGGCTGGTTCCAGATGCCAGTGTTAATATGAGATTTAGATTAGCAGCCACCTGTGTATTGTGTGCAATCAGGGCCATGCTATAGGACACAGGAAAAAACACACTCCTTGGTAGTGCTTGGAGAGGAGCCTGTAGGTTGGGAGTGGCCATATACAGATACTTCACTGTTGAAAGACCCAGAGCAGCCCTGCATGATTTTGTCAAGGCCAGGAAACAGCTTTTTTACTTGGCTATTGGAAGAAGAAGGCATAATAAATTTTCTTTAAAAAAAGACTCAAAAAGAGAAGTTTATATTTTAATCAATTTTATTGATAAGTATTTTAAGACAATGAATATTAGGATCTAAATTTTAGCCGTCCTAAAATAGAATAGGGCAATTTTTGAGAATGTCTATGATTCCTAAAAGAATTTGCACAAATCCACTCTAGATCCTTTGACATCCTTTTTGAGATGCCCATAAATTATATTTATTTCAAATTCATCGCAATTATGATTTGAAACTTGGTTCTTGGATTTGACAATCCTGCAAATTCAGATTTGTTAAGTTTTACATGATGTCTATGATTTGTTTGAAATACAGGAAATCTCAAATTGTACATTAGAATCCCACATTTCTGATTCATGTATTCTGCATTTGTTTGCTGAGTTTTGTCTTTTGTTAGTTGAGTTATCTGCTCAAGGGATTTGAAATTTGCCAATTTAAATAAATCAAAAAAAGTCAAATTAAATGGTTGATTTTATTAAATATTTTAATTTTCACTCAGCTGAGTTGCCTGCAAAGACATTTTGCATTTCAGGCCAAGGATTTGACAATCCCGCATTTTTACGTTCAGGTTCTGAATTTACAGTAACTGCATCTTGAATAATTTGTTCAATTGAGCTGTAACCATGTACAATCTTCTTTATTTCTAGATATTGTTGCACTTTTTCCAGTTTAATTGTAATAGCAAGTGTGTTGCAACCCTCTGCTTTGTTTTTCATCTGTAAGGTCTTGCCCATAATGGTGCAAGGTTATAAACTAAAGTGTGTAGAGCATTAGGATTAAGATTCAGAAGGTATAAAAAGGTATGAACTGTCTGTAATATGATTTTACAGAATCCTGCTAAGAACCTATACCAGGTTACAAAAGGAGTGATAGAGCTTAAGAACCCTAAGCAAAGAAGATAAAACAAGGTATTTAATAGTGAACAATTAGTAACTAAGGGAATGTCAATATTGGGATACTCTCCATCAGCAAACTGGTACATATACCTATTAAAAGACTCCTCAAGGGAAAATAATGGATACAACAAGCCTAAGGCTTGTTGTTTTACAACTTTTATTTATTCAAGAAAAAAAAGACAAAACTTTAAAATGAATTAATAAAAATGTATAAATTTCTAAAAATTAAGATCACAGGTTAAAAATTGATAAAGATTTGAAGGGAAGAAATCACTTAGAATTTCAGCTTAAAGCCTGCTCTTCATAAGCTCTTTATTATATAGGCGCATTTTTAGTTTTAAAAATGATAGGCATAGGGGAAACAGCCAATAAAAAGGAGTAACTGGAGATATCTGAACAAGGAACCTGGAGGAGTAGGGGGAAAAGCCAGTATAACTGCAGATTAGCAACATGAGAACTGGGGAAGGTGACAACAATGTAACCAGGAGTTTCAAAGTGTAAAATAAAATTAGAAATATTCTAACTTTAAAATAGGAATATATAAGCTAATAGAATAGCTGGGAAGAGAAAGACAACAACAACAGCAATTAAAATGCAAATCAACATAAAACAAGGTAATCAAGTTTAAAATACTTAATTATTAACTACTTACTTTAAAATTTCAATATAAAAAATAAAGAAAGATTTAGCAGTGCAAAAACAGCCAAATACAAAACTAAAAAGCCTGCCCTTTGGGGCAGGGCATGACACCATCAATATAGCAAGACCTAGGTAAACAATTAAGTGAAATCTCTGCCCTGCAAACAGGGCTGAAAACTCAAAGAATTTAATATATAGTGTACTGATCTTATTTTTAGGGAGGTTGTTGCAAAGATTTTTCCCTGGTCAGCAGTATGTCAGTCTTTTTGGAGCACCAGGAGGCCCCAAAGTCTCCAAAGATGCCCACAACACAGGGCAGGACGGCAACTGTGATAAAATTGACTCCCTGGTGATTGACTCCCTGGTGCATGACACTATAGTAAAGTGAGAATTCAGCTTTTTCCCTGATCAACAACTGGAAATCAGCACTTTTTTAATTAACAGATCTTGATATTCTGAAAACTTTTAATATGAAAAATTATGCTATACAGCTATGGTATACTAAAGTGACCCCAGAGAGTCAAAAATGCAATAAAATCAGTACCTTAATTAATAAAAATAAGGAGAAATAAGCAACTATTTCTCATTTTACTATGTGATTTCCACTCTTTATTATAAATTCTTTTTGCATAAAAAATTAAAATTCCAATGAAAAAAATAAACACAAACATAACAATGAAAGTTATAAAAAATATGAAGAAATATAAATCTTTTTTTTATATAGTTTATATAAGCACAACTGTGAATATCATATGTTTTATTAGGAAATTAACAAAAATTAAGATATTTCAATCACTTTCAACTATAGCTATTCATCTCAAACTTATCATATATACATAAAATAATCATTGCTATCTAATTAAATCAAAAAATTTAAAAATTAAAACTAAAAATTAAATGAACAAAACTAATAAGTAAAAATTAAAGTTAAAAAAGTTAAAAGTTAAAACCATGGAAGCAAGAAAGTTTACTCTTTGCCCTTCTTCCCCTTTTTCATTTTAGCCCCTTCCAGGAGGGCAGTGGCAATAAGCTCAAGCTGCTGCTTAAGCTAAGAGGCCTTGTATTTGTGCTTAGCCATACCCTGGATAGCCTTGGTGAAGAGGGTGGAGCGGGTTGTAGGCTTGGTGGGGGGACACAGTTGGCCAAGTCACACAGCTTGGAGATGGTTTTCTCCTGTTTGTGCTGCAGAAGGGAGAAGAGCTTGTTAAACTTTGGGTGAAGCCCAAAGTTGGCCTTGAGATGCTTGTGATAAGCCTCTAGCGCCAAAGTGGTCTTGAGCTCACCATTCACTGCCGCCTGGTACACATTCCAACTGGCCTTGGCTCTGGCCTTGCCTTGCCTCTGTGTGACGGCCTTCCTAATCCACTAGGGCTCAAAGTACTCAAGAAAAGGCTTGAACTCCATATTCTTTGCTATGTAAGGATTCTTTGGGAGAACCTCAAACCCCTGCACAGTTTTCTCTGGCTTTAAAAAAGCCAAGGCACTGGATTGTGCCAGCACAAATTTGCAGGTGTCCAAAGTGTCCCTCTGGCTCAACCTACTAAGCTTGGTGTGGGCCTGCACATTGCAAGCAACTGCTTGACGGAAGTGGAAGTGGAAGTGGCACCCCTGCACCTCCCTTCTGAACAGCTGCTCAAATGCATTGAACTGAGCAGGTTCAAAGTCCATGATGCACACGCAAGGTCCAAGAGCTCTTAGCCTTACCTTTTCCTCTGAGTCTAGGGTGGCCTGGTCCTTGTCAGCGGCAGGAGGGTTTGCGCGGGTGTGGGGGGGTCTTCTTGCCATCATTGTTGTTGGGGGGAAGGAGGGAAAGTGCTCTGCAGAGGATTGAGAATGCACGGGTATAAATGGCCTTGGTGGCCCCAGGGAGGAGGAAGAAAGCAAGTGGAATCACCCAAATGTCAATCTTGGCATGAATCATCCAGAGCTGTTTGAACATCTTGGGGCAAGTGGCAAAGGTACCATCAACTAGCCAGGTTGAAGCCCTTTTTAACTCCAGCAGGTTCTGCTGAGTTGTGTAGAATATTATGCAGTCTTTGGTGATGGGCCCATCATCATGAAGAAGGAAACGCTCCTCACTTGGAAGCTGCTTGAGCTTATGGGTAAGTGTAAGATCTGATAAAACGTCTAAGGCCTTGAGGGAAGGGGATTGGAGGCAATACACTTATTGCTTATGAACTTAATCAACTGCTCCTGGGTTGGTACCAACTTAAGATTGTTGGGTTATAAATGCTGCAGGGCCTTTATAGCCATATCAGATGCCCAGAGACGAGAGGATCTTGGGATCATCTGGACAAGGTACCATTTTAGCATCTGAGTTATAAGATGATTGGGGGGCTTACAAGAGTGCTCCCCCTTCTTGGCAGTTACACGCTTTCAGCCCTTGGTGTTCAACTGGGGCCCACAAGTCTTATCTTTACAGACAAAGTGCTTGCTTTTTGTTTGCTGCTTTTGATTGTTGCAGTTGGAGATGTAATTGTCAGCAATGTAGTCAGGGCTGTCCTTTACAGACATGATGGGGAAAACAGGGGAAGCGCTTGGGGACTTTGAACTGTCTGTCCACATTGCATATTTTGTGGATGGCCAGTGGATCCCAAACCACGTGACCAGAAGCTTTGAACTTCTTGGAGTACTACTCAGGCTCATCTTGGGGGTCAGATGAGAGAGGGGGAAGAGCCATCAGGAGGGGGAGGCAAAGGGTTCTTTGAGGCCTGCTTGGATGCCTCCTTTTTCTTACCAGAAGAATAGATGGGCTCCTTGGCATCCTTTGGCTTCTTGGTACAGCGCTCCTTAGTGGGCTTGGAGTTGGCCTCTGACTTTTAAAATGAGTTATCAGTGAGAGAGTCATCACTTTTATTTGAGGACTTGGGGAGAAGTTGAAGATGAGGGTGGAGGAGTAGGAGGAGATGTAGTGAGAGGAGATGGAGTTGGAGACTTCACCTTTGCAGGCTTCTTGACATGCTTGGGGTGGTGGCTGGTTACTTGGAGCCCTTGGAGGCTTGGCGCTTGGTAGGCTTGTTGGATTTGGATGATCTTGGCTAGAGAGAAAATTTAGTTTTGTAAATAAAACAGTATGAAAGATATAAAACACAAAGAGGTAAAGCAAAACAAAAGTTAAGTAAAAATTATGCAAATAAAGTTTTATTTATCAAGAAAAAAACATAACAAAGTAAATAGAAGCAAAATAGAAACTCAAAGTATAGATATAAATGGATAAAACATAGAAAATAAGTGAATTTATGATAAAGCATCAAAGATGTTAGGTTTAGCATAACATCTTAGGGCTAAATCAATGAAAAATATAATTTAAAATGAAATAAAATAAATAAAAATTATATGGAGAGTAGCAGGAAGAGTAGTAGATTATAATTGTAAAAAAATTATGTGGAATTTTTTTATGGGGAGTTGAAAATTCAAAACATGGTAAAGTGTCAAATTTGGCACTGTTGATCAGCTAGGAAAAGCTTAATCCTCCCTGTTAATTATGACAGAGTTGAGCAGAAAAATCAAAATTACTATGTTTTTTACATATAAAACTTGCTTAAATTTAAAACGGGTTTGAAAGTTAACCCAAAAGCAAGGCAGTATCATATGCTCAAAAATTAAAAAATACAACATAAGTTAAAAAAGTAAATGAGTAGGAAGGTGTTTATTAGTGATTAAGGTATGCTGTTAGAAGCTGGGAGTGAATTATTTACCATAGTGTTTGTTAAAATGTTAAGAAGCTCTCTGTACTAATCCCCAAGTTAAAGTGTCAAGTGGATGAGTGTTGAGTGGCGTTCATAGTATGTCACTTATTAATTTAGCCTTATTTCCATTTCTTTGATTAGTCAAATCCAAAACTGATTGTGTGACAAGTGGATAGAGTCAAACAAAGAAGGAGTTGAGTTTCTGTTTTTTATAAATTATATATGAAATCTCCTAATAAATTGAGCTTAATTTATGTGGCACCACTTAATCCACAAACCCAGGAATGACATAATGTAAAACAAGTGGGGTATTTGATTAATGTCTATATCACTAAATCCAGTATAGTGGTGCTTGGGAGCCTAATTGATAACCATAGACACTAATAATAAAAATACCAAATTTTATATAGGTGTGTATGTATTTTATTAATAAAATATGGATTTGGCTTAAAAAGTGTCAAACTGGTCACTTTTTGTTTTAGAGTGTCAAATACAGATTTTTCTCTTTCTATTAGTAAAATTACTTATAAATTTTCCCTTAAATATGTTTTTAGCTAACCAATTTATTAAAAAAGTTGAATTTGAGTAAATTAAATCTTGTTTTTTGGTTTCAAACCCCTAAATTACTAGTAAAAATTAGCTTAAAATCAGTTAAGCCAAAAATACCAATATATTTACATATGCGGCACTTGACTCCCTGGTACTTGAAAAAGCGTTGAGTACCAGGGAGTTGATCACCAGGGAGTCAAATTTATCACAGTTGCCGCAGGACAGCAGAAAAAATGTTGGTAAAGTCACATGTTTTGAAATTATTTATTAGGTGCAATATTGTGTACTCAGGCAGGTTTTAAAACCTGGCTTATTCTTGTCCTCTCTCCATTTCTGGTATGCTGTGATATGGAATAGTATTGATGAAGTCCCAGAAAAAGAGGATAAAGGGCTTGCAGGAGTTGAGGGGCAGAACATATTGATTGAGATGAATCTTTGGGGCCACAGCTAGAGCTGTGACCTGCCATTTGGTGTATTCTGATGTTGTTTGTATTTCAGCAAATTTTTTATTGATAGGGTAAGTTTTATTCAGTTTTTCTAGCATTTCATATTGGATGGTAGGTGTTATAACCAGCTGACAGCTAATATAGGGAACATAGTTGCTGTAGAAGGTCTTGGTTACATGTGGTTTCAGGCAGTGGTGTAGTATGCCTTCATGCTCACCATAATAAAAGATGTTAGTTTTTTATTTATTTTTATTTATTTTATTACCTTTTTCTATATCCTCTCTAGTTGCCCCTTAACAGGAACAGTTTCTCTTGACTTCTCAGGTGCAAGTTGCTGGTCATCTTGTGTTGATTTTGGTTTTATTTTATTTTTTAATTACTCACACATCTTTGGATCCTTTGGCCACACCTACACTGCCACAAACCCCTGTGGCTTGAACTGCAGGTCTGAGATCACATCTTTTTGAAAACTAAGGAGCCTGGCCACAAGTTTTTCTGTTACATTAGGTATTTTTGCTTTAATCAGCTTGACTGTAAGTTTGTTTGATTTGTCACCTTCTAGAACCACATAATTAAGCTTGTCCTTCACCTTTTGATTAACCTCCTTAATCTTGACCACTGCTGCATCTAACTCATTGATTACTGCTTCCAATTCTGCCATGTTCCTCTTGTGCTCCCCCAGCCCCTTTTATACCAATAAAAAACATCACCAAAAATAAGTGAATGCTTTTTCATTTTATAAGACTGGATAAATATATATTTAAATATAATTGTGTAATTTTTATTAGCTTTAGTACATAATATTGAGCTTATATTAATATTCTGTATGTTTTTTATTATATTAAACCACTTTGGGTATGCTAAATGACATGCTTTGTCCCAGTACAACATAGCTTATTCTCAAATTAGTATAGTAGTCATGTGCTGGAGCACAAATCTATTAAAAAGCTTAATAGTTTTCAGAATCTATATGTGAACCATGTATTTCATAACAGGTATATGTGATGAAGTGGATTGCTTGCTTATTAGGCTATTGTTGTAACTGTGCTGTTTTAGCAGAGTTACAAGGGGAAAAAATATTTAGAAACTAGATAATAATCTTTATTGAGAGATAGTGTTATATAGTCATTTTGAATCAAGGATAACAGGAACATGATTTTGTTAATCACACAGTTGGATGGTGAAGGGGGTAGCTTGATCCTGGTAATGAGTCAAGCGCCAAATTGAGGTATCCACCATAAGGGATCATCATTTGTTCATGTTGTTGGATTTGGCAATTTGAGTTGACTTCCTAGTCTGGCTTTGAGTGGCTGAGTAATCAGATTGCGGGTCACAAACCCGCTTGCTCAGAACCTTGCTGGCAGGTCAAGCCTGCTGTTTTGACACCCCCCCTGACTGAAGGTTGGCCTCCTCTGGGGGCAGGTTGTCAGGGAGGCCGTCAGGAGCCCAGGTGCCATACTGGACTAGCTGTTGTTCTGTGGCGGGCAGGGCAGTTTTGTGTTGTTTTTTCTTGCTTTGCAGGGTCTCAGGCAATCATGGTGCAGGGTTTTGTCTTGTTTGCGCTTCCCAAGTCCTTGCACAAGGTAAGTGTTATTGTTGTTTACCTTTAGAATGATTGCTGGGCCTACTTTCTTGGGTTGTAGTTTGCTTTTATCAACGTTTATGACCCAAACTTTGTCCCCAACTTCATGTCTATCTTGGATGGGGACAAAGATTTTTTGCAGATGTTTGTTTTCTTTTTCTGTTTACTTACTGTTGGCCTCTATAACTTGAAGGTCAGAACAAGGGGAACTTTACTTGGAATTTCCAGCTTAGGTCCTGATAGTGCTTGGATGATGTTGGGCTGTTTTCCATATACTAACTTGAAGGGGTTTTCCCAGTGGATCTGTTCACACAAGTTTGGCATACAAGCAATGCAGTTGGTAGCTGCTTGTACCAGTCTTCAGGTCTCCCAGCAGTGAGTTTGGCCAAGGCTTGCACAAGGCTGACATTTAGCTGCTCTACACGTTCATTGGCCTGTGGGTGGTATGGTGTTGTCACAGTATGTTTGACCCCATTTTTAACAAGGTATATGTTGGTGTTTTTGGAGGTCAATTCTTTCCCTCCAATGGTTATCAGGAGTTCTAGATTTCCAAACATGCTGACATTTTCTCTTCCTATGAATTATTGCATATCATTGCCAGTATGCGCCTTTACTGCTTGGGCTACTGGCCATCTTGTGGCAAAGTCTATGGTGGTGATGATGTATTTCTTATTGTTGTGTTTCCCTGGCATGGGGCTGACAATGTCAAGGGCCCACACCTTGAAGGGTAGTTGTGTGTGGATGGGTAGTACTGATTTTGGAGGGGCTTTGCTTTTAGCAAATTTCTTGCATACTTCACATTGATGTAGGACTTCTTGAACGTCACAATACAGGGCTGGCCACCAGGCCTTGTGTTTAAGGAATTTTAATAGGTTGTGGCTCTTGGTGTGTCCTAGGTCTCTGTGATATTGTAGGATGGTGTCCACTTGCTGGTGTGTTGGGATGTAAGGGATGGTATTCCTGTTGGACATTTTTCTGTGCAAGGTTCCGTACACATCAGGGAATAGGTGTTTGTTTTTGATGACTGTTTCCTTTATTATGTTGGTTGCACCAGGAGGGAACCCCTTGTCTTTTGTTTGTAGCACCAAGAGAGGCCAGTCTGGGTTGATCCCATTTTCCCCTCTAGTGGCACAGACATACAGGCGCAAAAGGGTGTCTGCCATGGCAAGTTCTGGACCAGGTTTGTATTGTATGAGCATATTGAATCTCTCCAAGAGCTCCATCCAGCAGGCTTGGCGGCAAGATAGATTTGCTTAGGTCTTGAAGTATATGAGCAACTTGTGGTCAGTCAATGCTGTGGATTTTTCCTGCCATTCTAGATAAAAACACCATTTGACTAGACAGTGCACAATGGCCAGCAGTTTCTTGTTGTGAATAGGGTATTGGCACTTGCTATCTGTCAACTTTTGTGATTCATAAGCTACAGGCAGGAAGTCACCATCATTATTTTTTATTTGTAGTACTCCCCTAATGAATACATCTGAGGCGACGGTTTCCATTTGGTATTTCCCGTCATGTTTGGGGTATTGCAGAATAGGAGCTGTTGTGAGCTTCTCCTTGAGGCGTCTAAAACAGAGGTCATGTTGGGGGGTCCACACAAACTTGGATTTGGCGCCTGTTATGATGGATAAGGGGGTATTCAAAACGCCACAGTCAGTTATGAAGCGGTGTACATAGGCCATCATCCCCAAGAAGGTGTGGAGTGCCAACTTATCCTTGGGTGGCGGCATCTTTCAGATGGCCTGTATCTTTTGACTGTTGGGTTTGATGCTGTCTTTTTAGACTGTGTCACAGGAAAGGTAAATGCTCGCGGAGGAACTGGCACTTGGAGGGCTTGGCCAACATTTTGTGTTGTGCCAGGGTAGCAAAGACTGCCTCTAGGTCTTTGTGGTGCTGTTCCACCAAGGGGCTGTAGACAATGATGTTGTCTAGGTAGACTAGGGCATGCTTGCCTATGTGGTAGCAAACACCACATTCATGAAGGTCACAAAGATGAAGGGGGTGTTTGTCATGCCAAAGTTGAGCACCACACACTTGTAGGAGCTGTATTTAGTGTAGAAGGCTGTTTTGGGAATGTCTTCCTCCTTAATACAAATCTGGTTATAGCCTGCAGTTAGGTCAATCTTGGAGAAGACTGTGGCTCCTCCCAAGGCGTCAAAGAGGTTATCAATCAGTGGTAGTGGATAAAAATTCTTGATGGTAACTTTGTTTAGGGCTCAGTAGTCTGTGACCAGATGCAAGGTACCGTCCTTCTTGTCCACAAAGAATACGGCGGCCCCACAGGGAGACTGTGAGGGGCGGATAAGTCCTTTCTCCAACGTTTCCTTGAGG
The DNA here is from genome assembly GCA_014839935.2 of Entomophthora muscae. Taxonomy (NCBI): domain Eukaryota; kingdom Fungi; phylum Entomophthoromycota; class Entomophthoromycetes; order Entomophthorales; family Entomophthoraceae; genus Entomophthora; species Entomophthora muscae. Next base: position 28,433 of record QTSX02003836.1, on the reverse strand, counting down.
TAGGCGCATAGGGTGTTGTCTTTGTTTGGGGTCAGCCTGGAGATAGGACGTGCTTTGGGTAAAGCTCCTTTGAGCTGGATGGAGTGTTGAATGTGTTTCTCTGGGGGCAACCCAGGTAGAGCTTCCTTGAAGAGTTCTGGATTGCTGGCCACAATTTTGCAATCCTAAGGTATGGAGGTATCCTGGTGGTCTTTGAAGTGTATGATCTCATACTGGCAGGAGTCCCAGTCAATTGCCTTCAGGCTTTTCTTTTCATCCAGGGTCTCTGTGATGCGCACAAAGATGTGGTTGTGTAGGAGTTGGTCCACTGAGTCAGGGTGATCTGGTGGTTGACACCTTCACGCTTGATGGTCAACACTGAGGTTGCCCAGTCTATGTGAGGATTGTTTTTTTGTAACCAATCCAACCCCAGTACAATATCAAACTTTGGGAAGTCAATGACGGGACCTTGGATGGTGGAGTGGAGGTTCTTGAGCATGACAGAGAAGGGGGTAGTTTCCCTTGTCACAGCAATGTGGTGTTCATTAGCCAAGACCCCGTTTTTAATCCGTGAAGGATTAGTGGCTAGCTTGAACTTGTCCACAAAGCTGCTGTTCACTAGGGTTCAATCCGCGCCTGAGTCCAGGAGTGCTGAGCCTGTGTAACTGCAAAAGCAGAAAGGATAGGACATCAGTTTATTGGGATGTCTGACAATGGTGTACAGTACTGGGTCCTCCAAGGGTACTTGGATTATTGGGCATTGGTCTACATCCTTGGGTTGGTACTCATCATTGGGCAAGTCAGGAGTTGTGTGGGAAGAGCTTGGCTTGCTTAATGCTCTCCCCAGGCTTTTCCCTTGTCTTGATTGCCTTGTGTGGCAGTAATACAGAAATGAGTACAGTTTGACTGGCCATTGTTTCCATTCCATGTCCATTTGAGCTTGTGGGCTTATGGTTGGTGTTATTCCCGTTGCTTTCAGGGGTGGTTGAGTGGAGCGCCTGCATGTATGAGAATCCTTGGGCCTATCTTGTTTTCCAGTTTGTGCCTTATGGAGGGTGTTGGATGTTTGTTCTGCTTTCTCTGCCTTGTGAAACAGGCTTTGCAGGTTGGTCACCTGGTCCAGGTTCACGTGCCTCATTACATGCAATTTAAGGGTGTCATAGTACATGAAGTGTGTGGCTGGGGTGTCAAAGGCCATGTCAGAGGGTGCGCAAAGTTAGAGTTCCTCATAGGCGCAGGTGAGCTCCTTCACAGTGCCTGTCTGGGTTAGGTTCTTTACTTGGTGTATGATCATGAGCGCTGTGTCCTTAAGCATGAAACTTGCCAAGAAGTCTTGCTTGAAGGTATCCCAGTTCTTCTTGGTGTGTTCTTTGTGCCACTTATCACACCAGGTGCCAGCGTTGTGGGTCAGTTGGATGGAGATTTCTGCAATCCAAAATTGCTGCGGGCATTCTATCTGGGCCAGTTTGCTCTGGGCGGACTGGATCCATGCGGCAGTATTGTTGTTGTTGGCCCCGGCAAAAGGTTCCAAGACAGCGCTTTGTAGTCTTTGGGCTACGTAGGCGGACATGGTGTTCTTGTTGGTTGGTTGCAAAACGGTGGCAGCTGTCTGGCAGAACCCTTGTGCAGACATGGAGTTGAAGGCAGGTAGTGAAATCACCATGTTCTGGTACAGGACAAAGCCATCAGGTATCTTGGCACCAGGGGTGTACAAGGTCCAGTCCAGCGGAAGGCCAGACATGATTCTGTCAAGGATTTGTTGGCCGCAGCAAGTACAGGTAACAGGCAGAATTTTACAAGATGAGGTAGGATGGAGAACTTACCTGTGCTACCAATGTTGTAACTATGCTGTTTTAGCAGAGTTACAAGGGGGAAAAATATTTAGAAACTAGATAATAATCTTTATTGAGAGATAGTGTTATATAGTCATTGTGAATCAAGGATAACAGGAACATGATTGTGTTGATCACACAATTGGATGGTGAAGGGGATAGCTTGATCCTGATAATGAGTCAAGCGCCAAAACAAGGTATCCACCATAAGGGATCATCATTTGTTCATGTTGTTGGATTTGGCAATTCAAGTTGACTTCCTAGTCTGGCTTTGAGTGGCCGGGTAATTGGATTGTGGGTCACAAACCTGCTTGCTTGGAACCTTGCTAGCAGGTCAAGCCTGCTGTTTTGACACTATTTAAGTGTACATCTATGTATCATGAATTAATTGTTGTGTAGTGCTACAATCAAGTGAATTTATATTATAGATAAATGGTATAACTAAACATTAAATCATTTGGTTTGAAATTGTGTCTTAATTAAAATCAATCATCACTATGATTAAAATTTAATACATTACCACATTAAAAATACCTAAAAGTTAAAGCAATATATATTTTAATATTAAATAAATGTTTGGGGGACAAGGTTTAATCAGCAAAATGAGGGAGTGGAGGGGGAAACTAGTTGGTGGGCTGGGTTGTGGGGGAAGAAATGGATTGGTGGGGATCTTCAGTCAACTGGGAGGGTTAGGTGGGGACTGGTGCAGTTGGAGGCCCTAGGGGTGTGTGGTTGCCTTGAACAGCTTGGAGAAATTGATGATGCATGACATCATACTGACACTCAGGGATAACATTGATTAGCTTGTACACTGGGGACTCTCAAAGGAGCAGCAGTGTATCTTTTGATGATTGGCTACTACTGTGAGCGTTCAGGGCCAGCTTGGTGAACATGTCAGTGATCTTCTGACTGAGAGAAAGCCTAGCATGGTTGTGGGCATCAAGGAGCACCTAGTTGAATGTTGTAGAATTGTGCTCTCAGATCTTATCCGCAATGTTGAAGAACAACACATCTCTAAGATGAACATTGGCATGGCTGGCAGAGAATATCATGATGTTGTGACTGCCTGCTCAGATCTTCTTGTAGGCCACTTCAGCGCACTCCATTTGATGGCTCAGAAAATTTCTGTTTTTGAATTGACCAAGCTCCAGGTGGCAAGAAGGTTGGAGAGGGATTTTCTGTACCAGTACCCATTGATGTAACTGGTTATGGTTTGGTAAAATATGGTCCCTTTTAGGGAAGCTGCAAGGAACGCATCAATCACAATCCCCTCTGATTCCTTCTTTTTACCCTTTTGGGCGTTTTTACTTAAAGTGCCATAATTATTGACTTACAATGGCAATTTATAATAGGATATAAAAATGACATTGTCCAAACTTGAGGACAGGCAGCAGGTGATCATGGCACCAATCACAGGGTCATAGGGCAAATCAGAGCCATCATTCAACTCATTGGCTGGCCAATTAGCCATAATCAGAACACTGACTACAAACCCATGCATCCAGAGCTGTGCTGTGTGTCTGGTAATGAATATGCCGTAGAGCCCAAGTAGGGGATGGTCCTCAGTCATTTGGAGGTAAGGGTCTGGCTGGAGTAGAGCAAGAATTATAGGATAGGCATCCTTGATCTGGGAGTCAGCCTGCTTGGTTGGCTTCTTGGTCAGCTTTCTCCCTCTCCTCATGAGAGCTTGGAATTTGTGTCTGGCCACTGCCTCAGTGGATTGCAGGTGGGTGGAAATTTCTGCAAATGCCATGCCACTTTTTTGAGGCTCATTATCTATTCAAACATCTCATTTGTTACTAGTTGACATTTATAGGGACCACTGGGCATACTGGGACCCAGATTAGGCAGGACGTGCTCTGATAGGCCCAGATTGTTAAGCAATGGTTGGATGGGGCCACAGTTGCCCAGTCTTCAAAGGGTGGCACAGGCTCAGGTCAGGCCTGGTCTTGGGGTTCAGTATACTGGCTTTTGGAAAAGCCACCCAGTGCTGTACCTGGTGATACATACAACTGGCCCTTCTTGCAACTTAAGTTGAATTGGGTCTAGACGGGATCCATGGCAGCTGCGCTCTCTTGATCAGCCACCTGAGCTTGGAGTTGCTCCTGGCACTGCTCCTCAACAATATCAAAGTTATCTTCACCTATAAAACCCATTGTAAACAAAAAAATCAATAAGAATTCTATCAAAAACAGAAAGACAAAGTGTTTTCAAAGTATTGATTTTATTTAAATGTGTGCTCCTATTTGAGACATGCTCTCAGACATAAATGGCCAAATTTAAAAGCACATACATTGAAAATAATGCTGTTGCTCCCTGGATAGAGTTTGGTGGATCAACTCCTGAAATCCACTATTTCTAATTTGAGTCCCAAAAATAATCAAGATTGTCAAAAAATGAGTTGTTTTGTGTTTGAAAATATTGTGTTTGTGACTGAACCCTACTGATTTTCTGTTTGTATCATTTTTGCTACACAATCATTATCACATTTGATGTAGATTTTTTTAGGATGTGACTGGTTTGTGTTTGTTTTGGATATGTTTACTTTTGTTTGCTGTCACACTTTTGTGACTGGTGTCGTAACTGTGCTGTTTTAGCAGAGTTACACAGGGAAAAATATTTAGGAGATAGATAATAATTTTTATCGCAAGATAGTGATTATATAGCTATTGTGAATCAATGGATATTAGGAACATGATTGGTGATCATATGGCTGGATGAAAGAGGGGGGTGGCTTGATCCTGATAATGAGTCAGTGCCAAATTGAGATATCCACCGTGAAGGATCATCATCTGTTCATGTTGATAGATTTGGTGGTTCGAGTTGACTTCCTAGTCTGGCTTTGGGTGACCGGGTAATTGGATTGCGGGTCACAAACCCGCTTGGTTGGAACCTTGTTGGCGGGTCAAGCCTACGGTTTCAACACCCCCACCCCCTGGCTGAAGGTCAGCCTCCTCTAGGGGCAGATTGTCAGGGAGGTTGTCAGGAGCCCAGGTGCCATATTGAACCAGTTGTTGCTCGGTGGCGGGCAGGGCGGTTTCTTGTTGTTTCTGTCTTGCTTTGCAGGGTCATAGGCGGTTGTGGTGTAAGGTCTTGTCTTGATTGTGTTTCCTGAGCCCTTGCACAAGGTAATTGTTATTGACGTTTACCTTTAGAATGATTGCTGGTCCTACTTTTTTGGGTTGTAGTTTGCTTTTGTCAACATTCATGACCCAGACTTTGTCCCCGACTTCATGTCTTTGGCAGATGAGAACAAAGGTCTTTTTTAAGAGCTCCTTTTCTTTGGTTGCTTGTTCGCTGTTGGCCTCTATTATTTGAGGGTCTGAGCAAGGGGGGACTTGACTTGGAATTTCCAGTTTGGGTCCTGTCAATGCTTGAATGATATTTGGCTGTGTGCCGTATACCAGTTCAAACGGGCTTTTTCTGATGGATCTGTTTACTTGGGTTTGGAACACAAGTAATGCAGTCAGTAGCTGCTTATACCAGTCTTCAGGTCTCCCGGCAGTGAGTTTGGCTAGGGCTTGCACAAGGCTACCATTAAGCCGCTCTACGCGTTCATTGGCCTGTGGATGATATGGTGTTGTGACAGTGTGTTTGACCCCATTTTTGATGAGGTACACATTGGTGTCTTCAGAGGTCAATTATTTGCCTCCATTGGTTATCAGGAGTTCTGGCTTTCCAAACCTGCTGATTATTTCCTTGCTAATAAATTTTCAGATGTCGTTACCGGTGTGTGTTTTCACCGCTTGGGCTACTGGCCACCTTGTTGCAAAATTGATGGCTGTGATGATGTATTTTTTGTAGTTGTGCTTTTCTGGCATGGGGCCCACAATGTCAAGAGCCCATACTTTGAACAGTAGTTGGGTTTGAATGGAAAGTACAGACTTAGGCAGGGTTTTGCTTTTGGCAAACTTTTTGCAGACCTTGCACTGTTCTAGCACTTCCTGGACATCGTGGTATAAGGTTGGCCACCAGGCTTTATGCTTTAGGAATTTGTATAGATTTTGGCTCTTAGTATGTCCAAGATCTCTGTGGTAGAAAAAATGGTATTGACTGATTGATGTGTGGGAATGTAGGGAATGGTTGTGCCATCTGACATTTTTCTGTGAAGAGTCCTGTATACGTCAGCAAAGAGGTGCTCATTCTTGATGACCATTTCTTAGATGATATTGGTTGTGCCTACCAGAAACCCTTTTTCTTTTGTACAGAGCACTAGGAGAGGCCAGTCTAGGTTGAGCCCATTCTCTCCCCTAGAAGCGCGGACATACAGGTGTGACAGGGCGTCTGCCATGGCAAGTTCAGCCCTGGGCTTATATTGGATGAGCATGTTAAACCTTTCTAAGATTTCCATCCACTGCGCTTGGCAACGTGACAGGTTTGCTTGTGTCTTGAAATAGATGAGCGACTTATGATCAGTTAGTGCTGTGAATTCTTCCTGCTGTTCTAGGTAAAAGCGCCATTTGACTAGGCAGTGTACAATGGCCAACAGTTCTTTGTCATGTATCGGGTATCAACACTTGCCATCTGTCAGTTTGCGCAACTTGTAGGCTACTGGCAGAAAGTCACCATCACTATTCTTAATTTGTAGTACTCCCCCAATGGATGCATCTGAAGCATCAGTTTCTATCTGGTACTCTCTGTCTTGTTTGGGGTATTTTAAGATGGGAGCTGTTGTGAGCTTTTCCTTGAGATGTCTAAAACAGAAGTCACATTGGGGGGCCCATACAAACTTGTACTTGGTGCCTGTTATGGCAGACAAGAGGGCGGTCAAGATGCCACAGTTGGGGATGAAGTATTGTACATAGGCCACCATTCCCAAGAAGGTGCAGAGTTCTGATTTGTCTTTGGGAGGTGGCATTTTGCAGATGGCTTGTATCTTCTGACTGTTGGGTTTGATGCTGTCTTTTGAGACTATGTGTCCCAAAAGGGTAGTTGCTCTCAGAAGAACTGGCACTTGGAGGGCTTGGTCAACAGTTTGTGCTGTGCCAAGGTTGCAAAGACTTCCTCCAGGTCTTTGTGGTGCTGTTCCACCGAGGGGCTGTAGACAATAATATTGTCCAGGTACACTAGGGCGTGCTTGCCTATGTGTGGTGCAAACACTTTGTTCATGAAGGTTACAAAGGTGGACGGGGTGTTGGTCATGCCAAAGTTGAGTACCACACATTTGTAGAAACCGTACTTAGTGTGGAAGGCTGTCTTGGGAATGTCTTCCTCCTTGATACAAATCTGGTTGTAGCCTGCAGTTAGATCAATCTTGGAGAAGACAGAGGCACCTTCTAAGGCGTCAAAGAGATCGTCAATTAATGATAATGGGTAACAATTCTTAATGATGACTTTGTTCAAGGCGCGGTAGTCTGTGACCAGGCGTAAGGTACCGTCCTTTTTAGCCACAAAGAATACGGCGGCCCCAAAGAGAGACTGTGAGGGGCGGATAAGTCCTTTTTCCAATGCCTCCTTGAGATAGGTGTGCAGGGTTTTGTCTTTGTTTGGGGTCAGCCTGTAAAGGGCGTGCCTTGGGTACAGCCCCCTTGAGTTGGATAGAGTGTTGGATGTGTTTCTCAGGGGGTAGCCCAGGTAACGCCTCCTTGAAGATTTCTGGGTGCCAGGCCACAATGTTGCAATCTTGCGGTGTGGAGGTATCCTGGTGATCCTTGAAGTGTATGATTTTGTACTGGCAGGAGTCCCAGTCAATTGCTTTCAGGTTTTCCCTCTCATCCAAGTTCTCCGTGATGCGTACAAAGACGTGGTCTCGTAGGAGTTGGTCTACAGATCCAGGTAGATTTGGTAGTTGACACCTTCACACTTGATGGTCAACACTGAGGTTGGCCAGTCCACATGGGGGTTGTTTTTCCGTAACCAGTCCAGCCCCAGTACAATGTCAAACTTAGGAAAGTCAATGACAGGACCTTGGATGGTAGAGTGGAGGTTCTCAAGCATGATGGAGAAGGGGGCAGTTTCCTTTGTCACAGCAATGTGGTGTTCATCAGCCAGGACCATGTTTTTAATCCGCAAAGGATTAGTGGCCAGCTGGAATTTATCCACAAAGCTGCTGTTGACTAAAGTTTGGTCTGCGCCCGAGTCCAGGAGTGCTGAGCCTGTGTAACTGCAAAAGCAAAAAGGGTAAGACATCAATTTATTGGGATGTCTGGTGATGGTGTATAGTACCAGGTCTTCCAAGGGCACTTGGATCATTGGGCATTGGTACACGTCCTTGGGTTGGTATTAATTATTGGGTGAGTCAGGAGTTGCATGGGAAGAGCTTGGCTTGCTTAGTGCTCTCCCCGGGCTTTTCCCTCATCTTGGTTGCCTTGGGTGGCAGTGACACGGAAATGGGTATGGTTTGACTGGCTGTTATTCCCATTCCTCTTCCCATTCAAACCTGTAGGGTTGTGGTTGTTGTTGCCGTTGCCTCCAGGGGGTGGTCGAGAGGAGCGCCCTCTTGGATGAGAGTCCTTGGGTCTTTCTTGTTTCCCAGTATGTGCCTTATGTAGAGCGTTGGATGTTTGTTCTGCTTTTTCTGCTTCACAGTACAGGCTTTGCAGGTTGGTAACTTGGTCCAGGTTTACATGTCTCATCATGGGCAACTTGAGAGCGTTGTAGTACATGAGGTGTGTTGCTGGGGTATCAAAGGCCATGATGGATGGGGCACAGAGACAGAGTTCCTCGTAGGTGCGGGTGAGTTCTTTAATGGTGCCTGTCTGGGTCAGGTTCTTTACCTGGTGTATGATCATGAGTGTCGTATCCTTAAGCACAAACCTTGCCAAGAAGTCCTGTTTGAAGGTGTATCAGTTCTTGTCAGTGTGTTCTTTGTGTCACTTGTCACACCAGGTGCCAGCGTCATGGGTCAGGCCAATGGAGATCTCTGTGATCCAAAATTGCTGTGGGCATTCCATCTGAGCCAGCTTGCTTTGGGCGGACTGGATCCATGCGGCAGTGTTGTCATTGTTGGCCCCTGCAAAGGGCTCTAAGGCAGCGCTGCAAAGTCTTTGTGCAACATAGACGGGCATGGTGGTTTTGTCAGCTGGTTGTGGCATTGAGGAAGGTGCCTGGAAGAACCCTTGGGCAGACAGGGCGTTGAAGGCGGTAGTGGGATCACCGTGTTTTGATAGAGAACAAAACCATCAGGTATCTCGGTACCAGGAGTATACGGAGTCCAGTTGGGCGGGAGGCCAGACATGATTCTGTCGAGGATTTGTTGGCTGCGGCGTGTGCAGGCAACAGGTGGAATTTTTCAAGATAAGGTAGGATGGAGAACCTAACTGTGCTACCAATGTCGTAAATATGCTGTTTTAGCATAGTTACATGGGGAAAATATTTAGAAGATAGATAATAATCTTTATTGCAAGATAGTGATTATATAGCTATTGTGAATCAATGGATAGTAGGAACATGATTGGTGATCATACGGCTGGATGGAAGAGGGGGGTGGCTTGATTCTGATAATTAGTCAAGCGCCAAATTGAGATATTCACTCTGAAGGATCATCATCTGTTCATGTTGATAGATTTGGTAGTTTTGAGTTGACTTCCTAGTCTGGCTTCGGGTGACTGGGTAATCGGATTGCGGGTCAAGCCTACAGTTTTGACACTGGGTAATTGACTTTAATTTTGTTGTGTGGTTGACTATTTTTGTAATACAGACCTAGATAAATGGAAGGTTTATAAAGTGAACTGACCTTCAACTGGTTTCTGTTGAAATCCATTGTACAACTGAACCCATTTGTTCTGAACTGAACAACTTTTGTTTATCTCAAGGGGTTTGAAAACTATCATATCTGGCTTTGCTTATATACTGTCAGGGATACTATCCCTGACTCAATGGGGCTAGAAAATATTATTCTCACATTGTTTATGAGAAAAGTTTAAAGCAGAATAATGAGGGGCCAACTGGAACTCAGAAATAGAGTTTTAATGTTATTAAGTATTTAGATCAAAGTACTATCAACCTGGGAATCAAACTTGTGCACCTAGAATGGAAGTTAAAGATGATTTAAAACCAAAACCTATATCTAAGTTGGGAATATATACTCTATTAACTTTGATATTTGATGATTCAAAGTTCAGAAACCTTAAATAAACCATAAAATACACTAATGCATGCTTGGTATATGATTGGTTGAAATTTATGTCCCTGTCTCTTACTGAAAACCGCCTAGCAGTTAAAACATCTATTAGAACTGCCTCTTTAGTTGGCAATGATCTCTAAACCTGTCTGATTTTTTTTAAGAGACTTCAAAATGAAGCTCTTACTTCTTTGGTATCCTCTGGTTTCAAGCTTGGTTGGCAATGATTTAATCACTCTTTTTTAACTTCCTCCAGTTCACTTATATATGAAAAAATCCAACTTTTTACCATCCAAATCTCAATGACCCATTCTACTGTTTCCAGCACATTTTCTCAGTATTTAAGGCAGCTATTTTTATGGCTAAACATTGTTATAGCAACAATTTTTCTTTACCTTTAGTTACCTTTTTATCTCTTAAATTTTGAAATTTACCTTATTTTATGAAGTTGATATATCTTTTACCTTAAGCCTGATCATTCTTCTCATTTGGGTTCTCTCTTTGAAGGGCCCAACTTTGAAGACAGCTTGTCATCTCTCTTCACATGACAAAGTTCATGCTGAGGGATTTAGCCATGGTAACCCTTTCTATTATCTTGGTAGTAGCAGGTCTTAATCTGGATGCTCTAGCTTACAAGATAGGGTGTTTATTTCTATCAACTGGATCTCTATATATATAGCTTATCACATTGCTTAATAAAATTTATGAAATCAATGAATAAAAATATAAACCTTTATATATTTCAATCTAATTATTGAATGAGAACTCTTATGAGGTTATTAGTAGCATGATGGGGTTTGGCTCACCAGAGATTAAGACACTAATGTGATAATGTAAGAATATACCTTTTTTAATCATTCTTCATAACTCTATAATATTTTTTAGTACTTAGCTTAAAAAACACAGCATGAAATCATGAATAATTGTCCTTAACCTTTTAGTCTTTTTATATATAATAAAAGATTTAAGTAGCAGCTTTTTTTAACCTACTCATTGATTGTCTTCCTGGTGTAGTTGGTTATCACATCTGTCTAACACACAGAAGGTCACCAGTTCGAATCTGGTGGAAGACAATTTTTTACTTGGTTGACCTATTTCCATCAAACACTTTTCCTTGATTTGAATCGAAGTTGACATTTAAATTTGATGCTTTTGGCTAACGATTCGACTGGGCATATTGGGTCTTTATTAGAGGCGGGATGAAGGTAATTTTAATTTTTTGGTTGATGTCATCTGCTTGGGAGGCTGAGAGTTAGTCATTTATTTGAGGGTGTAATGTTGATTTGTTATTTGAGGGTGGCTATAAATAGCAACCATCCAATAAGTGACTCGTTTACGGTGTATCTGCAACCAAGATGAGGTTTTTTTGTAAATCTGATTTGATATTCTTCGGCCACATGACCTGAGCTGAAACTGGACCTTGATTGGGGAGGTTTCATTTCTCAAGGACACAATGATATCATGTGGATTGGTAGAACATAATCTTTTTATAGAATCTGATTCGAGTCTGGGCAGGGCTAGGACTGTGGCGGTCCGATCTCTAACCACTGAGTTTTTGGATAGCTCGGAGCCGCTACCTATCCGGAGATGGTCTGATGCAACCCTAAGCAAGCCCCAGCTCTCAATAAAGCGGTACATTGTTGATTTGATTGGTTGGAATCCTGGATGAGAAGTGAGATATCAGTGCAATTAGGCTTGATGCGGCATGGTTTAGAAATGTAACAGGATAGACCTGTTTAGTCCAGAATTAGCAAATGACTATTGTTAATTCCGGGGTGATTGGGCACCACGTAGATCCTTCCTTGGGACGATAAGCCGGCGTATTGCCGAGACACGTCTTTGTAAGGGTTGCTATGATATCATATTTCTTATCGCAATCCTAACTTCTTCGCTGTGGGTCTACTGGAACAAATTATAAACAAATCCCGTCACTAACACCTAGCCAATCAGCGGTGGGATGCGATAAAGGATTCGTTTCCAAGTAGATGTGGCCAATAAAACAATTCATTTGAGAAACTAGCGATTTCCAATGGGATTCGAGAATCCTAAATACCCCCTGATTTATTACCAGCACCACTTCCATGACACCAAACTTAGTCTAGACCCGCCAAACAAAGTGCATTCGTTTTACCCATGCAACACACCCCAGCCATAACACAAAGAGCTGCACCTCCCGTCCCAAAACCCTCAATGCACCAGTCTCACGACAATCATTTACATGGAAAAGCAATCCAATGAACATTCCCACAGCTGCTCCAAGCAAATCCTATTTGATGCTATGACGGAAATGGCATATTAGCAGCAATCGCAGTCCAAGCTAGACTAACCCAACCTTCAGAAAATACCGACTCAAATGCAGTTTATGTGCACAACACCCTAAGCATTTTCCTATCCAGACCGATTAAACAGGACCAAGATCCGTCTAGAATCAACAAATTTAAAAAGGTTATATCTGCCATCCCATCAATTTCCGCTTTGAGCTTGCCAACCAATCAGACTCAATATCTAGCATAGATTCGCCGAACATTTTAGCTACCAACTTATAAATAATTTAACCCCCTTTAAAATACCCGAGACCGAATATATATTGAATCCCAGAGCCAAAAGGCTTGGAACACCACAGATTCCTTCTAAGCAGTCTAACCCAAAAAAAGTCTGGAATTCGACCCCCTCCATCTAATTCACCTTAAATTTTTAATCCGCCATTTTAGCCAATGATATGCCAGATACAGGGGTTTACAGTAAACGGGTGCACCTTAATATAGATCCAAACATGTTATAAATTATGATTATATAGCTAAATGAAATCGGTAAAAATGTTGCAACTGAATTCATCCCAGTCCAGCGCCTGGGGGAATAAAGAAGATAATAGTCCAAGAGAGGACAGAAAACGGATTTGTAATAAGATGATATTTATTGGGATAGAGATGAGATAAATATACCACAATGAATAGATATTGATGCCACATGATACAGTATTCATGGTATTGGGTGGAATAGATATCGATAATATTTGCCCCAAGAGGGCTTATTCATACTTTTACAAATTGGGTTCAGCTCATATATAAGAATATGAGTGAATCCTATTTTGGTGGGCTGATAAATAAATCACATGAGTCCTGTCATAGGGTGACTCAACGTGCACCCCATTATAGTGTGAGATACAATAAAAATAGGGTTGATCAACTCAAATGCAACTTAAAGTTAAAGAAATGGAAAGTTCATATAGGAAGATTTATAACAGTGTCAAGCATATACTTCTGAAAAGTATATAATACAAAATAAAGAGAGGAAATCAAAAAAGTAAATGATATATTAATTAGATAAAAGAAGATTGTTATATAGCTTGATGATAAGCCATATAGCATCCATGTAGATCATGGCAGTCATGGGGTTTATGTTGATCTTGTTTTTCATGGGACTTGAATATCTGGTTATAGTGTAATATATGGATTTTGTGCCAGGCCAGCTTTACTTGTCAAATGAGTCATTTCTTGTGGAAATTATTTCCCAAGAGGAAGTAATCAAATATATCATTGCATCTCCCCTAGGTACTAGAAGACAGAGCCTTGGATAAAATTTTGGGGTTATCTGGGTGACAAGCCTGGTATATATCTTACTTGGCCTTGGGTTTCAGGAGATGTGAGTTCCTTTAAGCTTGTCTGACTTTACATAGGTGAAGTCAATCATAGTGGGTCAGCTTGAGATTTTTTTTGAGATCTTATGCTTTTGGGAAGATAGGTTTTATTGGGCTCGGTGTCCATGACTTCACTGGCCCTTTCATGACAGGTTGTAGTTTGTTTAGATCATGGTTGACTACTCAAATCTCATCTTCTACTTGGAATCTTCCAACTTTAAGGGGAATGAAATACATCTTGAACCTTTTCTTTTCCTTGTTGACTTGGTCTTGTCATGCTCTCTGAATGCCTGGGACATTCTTCTTGGCATCTTTTTTGGCAGGGGCAGACAAGGTGCCAGGTTACTTTGGACAATAATTGGCCTATTCCTAAATACTAACTCACATAAAATCTTTCCTGTGTTTTGATTTATAAAGTGAAGAAGGTCATCAGACCAGTTAGAAGCAAGTCTGGTCAAAGAAAGCATTGATTATGAGATAGCTTACTAAATGCTTCTACTAGTGATCCATGAAATCCTTTAGCTCTACCATTTTCTTGAGAACAGTAGGGACTGATAGTTGTTTGCTGTATGCCAAGTTTGGTGAGGTAGAAGCAGGTGACATCTGAGATGAGTTCCTTTCTTTCATCAGTGATCCAAATCTCAGGACTCTAAAACTTGGCAATTATTTCCTGGTCAATGAATTGTCTTACATCATTGCCTTTGTGTTCCTTGGTGGCTTGTGCAACTGATCATATCAAGGCATAATCAATGGCTGTGATTGTATACTTCTTATCATTTTTTGTCACCAGGAATCAGTCCCATCATATCCAGAGCCTATGCCTTAAACAGTTGGGTCATGGAGATTGGGATGATAAATTAATAGGTGTGTTAGATCACATATAATTTTCACATGCTTCACATTGATAAAGGGATTATTTAATGTTGTCTAACATGATTGGTCATCAACGGAAAGCCTTGAGTTCTATGTAAATTTTTTTCTGTGAGCATGTCTAAAGTATCAAGGATAATTAAGGATCATGGCACACTGGCTCTTTTTCAGCCACCAAAGTGTGTCCTGGGTCAAAGCCCAGGAACAACCAGGTTAGGATGACATCCTTCAGGTGAACCAGTTCCAGTGTAAGGGCATCATGGTGGGCTTTTAAGCACATAACCCCCCTCAAACTTTTCTAATAGCATCCTAGAGTCTGCATCATCCATTATTACTTCTTCCTGTGTCTGCCCTCCCTTAGGAATGTAGAGCTCTTGGAAAGATTCCCCAAATCTATTTCAGAGAAACTCTTGGCCTCTTGAAAAAAGATTTAAATCTATTATCACCCTTGCCCATTTTTCATCGGAAGTTTGGCTGAGTGTGAACTTCCTGCACTTTTTCATATACAGTTCTTCTTTCCCAGCACTGGGATAATAATAATATCTAAGCTATCCATATCCATAAAGATGCCAATACTCAGGGGCTGTAAAATTCTTTATTAATTGTCTGAAGGAAGTGCCCCTGATTAACCTTTGGTGCATATCATAATGTTGCTGTGTCCATGCTTAATTAGCTCTGCCAAGCTGTAGTTCATGTATCAATGACAATGACAGTACCAAATATCCTGAGAAGGCTCTTAACAACAATCCCAAGGCTACCCCAACTGTCTAAATATGATCTGCCTCTCTTCTATTCAGACGCCAATGTGTAGCCCATACTTTATACCTATCCCCTTTAGGATATTTCCTTTGTAAGCTTAAGCTATTCCTTGTTGGCTGTTTGTTTCTCCTGTAGTCCAAGCTTCTGGCCTTACCTTAAAGAAAGCTCAAACTGTTTCCCCAATGTTTCCTGTCATAAATTGCACCATCAATGCCATTTTGATGTGGTCTTCAAATATTAATATGTGCAAAGATTTAGTCAGTTTTGCTTTCAATATTGGAAATTACTTGCCTTCTGCAAATGGGTCTGGTTCAATATCAACCCATTCCGGATTATTATTCTGTCCGTGACTGATCCTGGTATGACCTCATCCCAACGTGACCCCTTCTGCCACTCTGTCTACCTAATGAGTGATCATTGAACCTTGTCTACTATTTAAGTATAATCATTTCTCCTAACAAAGACAAGTTTATCCACATTTGTGTTGGCTTTAATATTCTTCAAGCCTTTTTCTTTCCTTTTTGCCAAAAGGAATTTCACATCTTGTATTCCAGGAAATTAAGGTATGTGTCCTTAATTTTGCCCTGAAGGCTAACCCAAGGCTAGCTTCAAATCTCAAATCTTTTGTTATAAAGGTTTCCCGCCGTGTCCTCCTGGATGTTGTCCCCAGGAGCCAAACACAACATTTCCCACTTTTTCTTTAAGCTGCATGAAGCTCTGCCAATGACACATGCTAATAGAAAAGGCCTCAACCCCATCCAAAAATCCTATGTCAACCATATTAAAGCACTTTGCCTCCATCCTAACATTTTTCTCATCTCTAAAAGAGAGTCAACATTTCATTGGCAAGGTGTTGATGTTTTCCTGTGGTCAGTAAAAGCTTTGGCTTTGTAGTAAAGCACTCTGAGAAGAATTTCCCTGAGCTCTTTTTGGCACCTCTTCATCATATAAAAATACCTGGGGAACATTTTCTCAAGGATTGTCCATCTTTTGCTGGTGTAACCAACTACCTTGGAGAACCGGTCTAAGGAATCTCTCAGCATTTCCCCAAGATGTAAGAGCTTTAAGTGGCCGTCTAGCACATGTGTTTATCCAATCCATAGGGGAAATTGGGGTTCTTATGACTATCTCTTATATGGGCGGATACCATGTGAAATCTCTTTGACCTTTCACCCAGGAAGTTAGCCTGGGCTTAATTTAAGAGTAACCACCTTCACTTTATAAGCACCCCAAGCCATTAGGTTCACCAACTATTTCTTCAAATAGATACCCCAGTGATAGTCTTAGGATTCTCATACTTCCACACTACACTATAAGTGTCCTCTCTAAAGCTATCCTAAAGATATGAAAGGTGAAACTAAAAGCATTATGGCTGCACAGCCAACTGCATTATTTCCCCAGTGGCACTGTGATTTTAATAAGATGTGGTATATCTATCACAGGGCACAATTCGCCCTTGAACCTTACCAATAGATATCCTTCATATGAGCACCCAAAAGGCCTGAAGAGCAAAGAATCATTGTCATATTGGGGCAAAACACTAACCATTGTAGTTAAAAAAAGTTTAGCAGCACACTAATCAACACTGATTAGGCAACTAACCATTATTTGGATAACATTATTTCTCACCTGCACAACCAACTACATTATGTTCATCAAAATAATCATTTACAGGGAGCATAAAAAAATAAAGAAAGCTTTATAGCTTGCAAAAGCTTTCTCAGGACACTCTAATAAGAAATCAACAGTTACTTAAGAAGGTCAACAACCAGTATTTGCTTTATGCCTTTCCAGCCTTTGAATACCTCTCATTTTAACAGAAACACAAAAATATAGGGCATTATATAAGATTCAATAATCACAATTGGTTCAAGAAGCACTTATAATGGGAAAACCAGAACTTTCCTATCCTAGCTCTAACACCTGTTTTCTGATTCAAATGAGTTCAAGTTAGCCCCACCTCAGCATGCCTTATACACTGTTAGCATTGATGTATTGGGATCTCTTTTGAAATTCCTTTACGGGCACAGGTTTATTTTAACTGCATTAGAGCATCCCAGTAAATAGGTGAAAGCTAGACCAGCCAAAGATATTCCTTCAAAGACCATCACTGCTTTCCTACTATATGATATCTTTCAATTTCATGGTTGTCCTCAGGTGCTGTTATCTGAAAACAGGTCTAAGTTCAATGCTTAATTGGGGACATATGTGGTTAAAATATTAGGCTCTCATCAATTCCTTTCTTTCCTTATAACCCAACAGCCTGTGAAATAATAAAGTGGGCTAATTTGACCTTGTTTTCATCACAGGAAGTTATTCTATCCTGATGCTGCTAATCAGAAAATTTACTTACCTGTAGCTCTATGCTTCTCTTGTTTTAGTAAGCATAGGGCTACTGGGTTCTCACCTTTTTCTATAATGTACAGTTGTGAAACCACTACCTCCCCTCTCTTAGGTATTCCCCTGATTGCTTTTAGTTCTGTTTTTTATCCAGAAGATTATATCAAGGAGTTATCTAACTGCATCATTGATACCCAACCCACTATCTATGTTTTTGTCTATAAGGCCAAGACCTTAGAGCCCACTCCCAATAACACCAGTTGAGTTTCCTTGCCTGAGTTTCCCTAGAAGATCTTGTGCTCTAATACTAACATCAAGTAGGAGGTCAGACAATTAAGCTTATTTATTATGGATTAGCCCATTAAAGTTTACCTCCAAGCGTGGGTCTGAGTAAACTGTCAAACTGTTGTCCAGTGGAAGTTTATTTACCTGTATGGACCAAGTTTATCTGCAAGTACACCCCACAGGCCAATTTATAAGGGGACAATGTTATGAGTAGCAATATTCACACTATTTAAAATCTTTCCATGATGGGATTGAATTTCCAAACCAAGCTTGGGATTCTCACATCCCCTTTTTATTTCTGAAACCACAATAGCTCCTGAAAAGGGGTTGGAGTCATTTCCTATCTGCCCTTGTGCCACTAAAATCTGTATCCCATGTGTGCAGGTGGCAACTGATCTATCTTTCCATTTAATTTTTTGGTGTTGCTCAGAGCTTTATAGAGCTTTTCCTAATCTCTCATTAATATCTAGGTTCAATTTAAATCCTTTATATGTGTGTTTTTTTCTTTGGCGCACCCTTCCTAGCCACAACTAGAGGAGTATATTTGATTATCCACATGAAGATATATTTTCCAGGTGAGGTTAGTAGTTAGCCAAATAAATAGTAGTTTTCTAGTAGGAGGTGCATATTTGGTGTTTTATTTGTTGGTTCTTGATACCTTAAAGTGCTTTATAAGATAGCCCTTTAATAGTTCTTTAGAAAGGTAAGTATTGTAGCCTGAGATGGTTATACTAAGGTTTTATAGTCATCCTTAGACCAGATGGGGTGTGAATACATCTTGGTATTTCCCTGGGACAAGGGGATACTATAAGGGTACAGTAGTTTTCAAACCTGTTGATATAAACATATATTAGTAAGTTTAGAACACATAGGTTCAGTTGCAAAACAAATCTCAACTTGATAGATCTAAATAGAAGATAATTCCACAGAAAATGAGCGCTATTTGCCAAATATATCCATTCACACAACAACCTACTCAAACTGGGGACAAATGCTTAATGATTTAACAACAAGTGTACCAAACACTAGAACACATGAGTTTCAGTGACAGATCACGTCTACTATGTTTACTTTGGTTTTTGTGAACACATGAAACTCAGTTGCAAAAGTTACAAACTTGATCCAACAACAAGCCTCAATAGCAACTGAAACAGACAACATAAATATAAAATAGCAAAAAAAATGAGTGAATCTATAATACTTTAACCAACTTGTCCTAATTAAGAATATAATCAAAAATAATAGAAGGAAATAGATATTATGAGTGTCTGTTTTTGGATTATAATCAATAAAAATATCAAATTTATCCAAACTCATAATTAACAGTGCACATTTACAACCAAAAATAGTTAATATAGAAATCTATAAATCTAATTCAAAATAAACAGTAGTGATAACAAGCTTTCAAGCTACTATATATTGAGAGATAAAATTTATAATAAATAAATTATATAGATAAACTTTTCTAATTTTATTTTACTTTTATACCAAAATAGAAGCTTCACAACAAACAAGTAACAATGGATCCATTGTGCACTGTAGTTGCAGTCGCTCCCGCAGGTCAAAGAACAGAGTTAGTGCAACACAAGTGCCTACTCAGGAAGGAGACAGATGAGAGATTAATAGTAAGGTTGAACTTCCACAACCATATCAAGGGAAATAGAGTTAAAGGGCACAGAGCATAAATCCCAGGGTCCAGAAGATGACCCAAAAATTCACCAAGGTCATAACCACCAAAACAGTAAATGATGTCACCACCAAGAGGATGTCCTTGGTGTACAACCCTATATACCTGTCACAAGTGACAAATTCTTGTTGAAAATGCATGTGGGAGAACCCCAGCTACAGGATTAAAACCCCAAAACTCTGCAGGCTGGCAGCCTGCAGGCCCAGCTGCCTGGCCGTCTGCAGTTTCCCAGGCTCAAAATAGAGTTGAATTAAACTTCAGAGAAACTCCTGGAACCTATCAACCTAGATTTGCATGTGCCAATGCCTTGCCTGCAAAAGGATCCTGTTAGTCCCGCCAATGAGAGCGCAGGCCCAGCCAACAATCCTGAGATAACTGGGGCCACCTCTGGTAAAGAATTGAATAAGCTTACTGTAGAATGAAAGCTGCCTAAGGATGACAAATCCTGTAGCTCAAAAGGGAAATTTGAATTTCCTCATTCCACCCCAGCCAATGAGAGATCCCCCAAGCAGGACGCCATCAGTGATTTCCAAACCATGGAAGACAGTATCCCCTGGCTTGGAAGGGTTTGCAAAAGTTTTTTCATAGCAGATGGGCATACTTATACCCTGGGCTGCCAAGAAGTTGCCCATTGCCATTCTTGCAATAAAGTGAAATGAACCTTTAGTTCAACCAGGTTATCTCACATTTGATTTTAGTTCTTTTTCATTTGCAGTCTACCTCCTGCGGCTCTGTGTCCCATATCCATCAACTCCAAGAAACCACAGATTGACTGCCCAAACTATATTGTCCACCAGGAGCTCCCTTTGGCCCAGTACATTTCACCAAATACCCCCAACCCAGAATATTTGGAATTCACCTTAGAGGAAATCCTGATCTACAACCCCAAAGCCAGGACCAGAGAGATTGTAACCATTGACCAAGAAGGAATCAAGGTCACTATACATCCTCTGTTGTTCTGAGACAAGTACAACTACTTTCCTGCCTACCTAGTTCCTATGACACCACCTCTCACCCCGCAGCCATCCACCCGCAGGAATCAGTTGCAACCAATAAATCTACCTCCACTCAAATATTTGGGGTGATGTACATCACCCTTAACAGGTTTATTGATTCAATGGTGCCTGCCAGCAGGCCCTGGGAACTCATGGACAAATTGTTATCTTATATTGTAAATTTAGCTCCAATCTTGTGGTGGGCTCTTCCCTCAGGACCCGTGGGCCATCCGCCCACCAGTTCTCAAGAACCCCTGTGACAGATCCAGGTCCAACCAGTCAGACTTACCATTATCTTGCCCTTGACTCTTATTGCCATTACCTTCCTGTGACAAAACTTCAAGGAGCTTTGCCTCCAGGGAGGCAATTTTATGAGACAATACTTTATTGTCATCCCGCCAACAAGCCATTATCTCAACACTCTTTTCCTCCCTTGCTCTTAAAGCCTTGATTTCACAATTGGCCATTGCTTTCACTTGCTGTAAAATTTTGTCAAATCCAACCAACAGGTTCCAAGAATCCCACAAATAGATTCTGTTCCCTTGAGCAGGAGTCCCTTCTTTGGAAAATTAATTGGAATACAGCTCTTTAAATGCCACTTTTACTTCTACCAAGGCTTCCTTAGGCACAGTCTTTGTGACCTCAAGACTTGCCCAAGCTTCCCCAAGAGAACTTGTA
Organism: Entomophthora muscae; assembly: GCA_014839935.2. Taxonomy (NCBI): domain Eukaryota; kingdom Fungi; phylum Entomophthoromycota; class Entomophthoromycetes; order Entomophthorales; family Entomophthoraceae; genus Entomophthora; species Entomophthora muscae. The sequence goes on along the minus strand of QTSX02003836.1, from coordinate 7,309 downwards.
GGAACTTCTTTTCTGGCTGCTGCTGTTTCCATGCAAAGTACTCCAAATCTTGCCCTTTTAAAAGATAATAAATAAGACATGATAATTGAAAAGTGATTGAGGGGAAAGCATCAAAATTGACAATATATTTAAAGTTTAGCTGTTTTTGCTTATATACTATTTGGGGCATATTTGGCTGAAAACCCCTCTGGTTCCTGAATCAACCTATGATTCATATCACGTGGTCTATGAGATTCAAGTCATCTAAATCTAGATCTTTACCTAAAAGATCCCCTGTAATTCTCAACCTATGAGAATTAACCTACAATGAGAAAGAGTCACCAGACACCATTCATCTCAATGTATCAATTTGGCATAGAGCTTTCTCAGCTCCTGGCGCCAAAACCCTGTGGAATACACATATTCCAAAACTCAGCTATTAACGTTCTAACTGGGAACCAGCTGATTAAACCTAAACCCCTAGACATCATTGCCTTTATTTAGTTATTTTTTGCATTTAATGGTTTTTTGAATTAAACCCCCATCAAAACGCTTCAAAACTCAAACCAGGTGCCACCACAGCACCCAGAAACTTTCCCAGGCGGCGCCACAGCGCTTCAGCACTTTACAAATCAATAAGGTGGCACTTCCAACCTAATAAATTTGCCAAAATGGCGCTTTTACCCCAAATTTGGGGGCTTACTTTTGGCTAACCTTAACCAAACTTCTTGACACAGTCAATGCAATTAAACAATATAAATAAATACCCATTACTTATATTTCCATGATTTTATTAATTAACCTTCCCGGTTAAATAAACTGTTTTTGAGATGCCTAGTCCCCAAGATTGCTTTGGCCAATTTTGCCTCAATTTTACTAGCTAGCCTCACCTGGCTAACCACCCATAATCTATTCTTTTATTAAATATAGATACCAAGTTTCCAGGAATATTAATCTGAAGAATTCCAGTCAAACCTATCTATATGAAATAAACAGCAAAAACAGAACAACTTTATATCTCAGAGTATTTATTTGGCTAAATACTTAACAGTGACTGTTGTACGGTCACAACCCCCCACAGGCTGGATCTCTGACAATACCGCTGTGATGGTGTTTCAGCTACTATTCTGGAGAAGTTTAAGCCTGTGCTTGATACATCATATGAGCCCTACATTAGTGATTCCAAAGGGGGAGACAAGGCCAAGCAGTCCCAGTATTACCAAACAACAAAAGGGAGAAGGTGCTAAAAAAGTTTGCTGCATTCTACAGCCAAGTGCCCATGTCCTGTGTTGTCCCCAATCCCAATGAGTTGATCTCTACTTCAAAACAGGCCAAGTACCACGGCATCCCTGATGCCACCTGCAAGGCCTTCAAGAGACTCATAGACAAGACACAAAACTACAGGAAGGCCACAGCCATTGTCAGGATCTCAGAAAAATCTGCCCATATGCTCCAAAAAACCTACCTGAAAACAGGTACTATTCTCCTTTCAGAGAAATCCAAGTGCAAACCAGTCCTTTTGGGTAAGGAACACCTGTGGGCAATCCAACACTGGGTTGAGAGCAATTGTCATCTTGAACTGGAAAATATTCAGTTGATGGTTGAGTCAACTTTTAGAATTGAGGCTTCAGTTTCCACTTGCTACTGCGCTGTCAAGAGTTCAAGGTTCTCTTGGAAGAAACTTGGGGTATCTCCATACAGTTGTAACAGCCCAAACAATCTCAATTACTGTCAAAAATACACTGAGACAGTTACTGCACTAAAGTAGAAAGGGACAGTCAAGTTCTACTACATTGACAAGTCCTATTTTGCGTTGTCAATGCGCAACAGGTATGGGTATGTCCCCAAAGGCAAAAAGAACGGCATGTCCCAGTGTGCAGCTGTCCAGTCTGTTGTGTACTCTATGGTAGCCCTTCTTGGTCCTCTTGGCATTGAGCTCTATCAAATGATCAAGGGTTCCTACAATAGTACAGCCTTCCTCAAATTTATCTGATTGTTTCAGGAGCACCTCCAAGTGACCAGTTTGGGTGTCACCAACGTTATTGTGCTGGATAATGTTGGTCTCCACAAGGTAGCAGGAATTCTCACAGAATTCTCAGTGATTGAGCCTGGTGTGGAAATTGACTCCCAACAATTGATCACATCTAATTTGCGCCTTCTCTTCCTCTCCTCTTATTCCCCATTCCTCAACCCAATTGAGGAGGTCTTTGGGTGGCTCAAATGAGTAGTCAAAAAAGGGGCACCACCTGAGCCCAAGGATTTGTTTAATTTACTGCAGGTTGGTGTCCATACCCTCCCAGCTGAAACTGTGGCTAAATTCTATGGTCACACAGATTTATTTCTCCCTGTGTGCCTATCCAAGCAGTCAATCAATTAAAGGCTTTGCTATTTCTAATGTTTTCTTTCATCTTATTTTTTAATATTTGCTTTAATTTAGCTTAATTTATATTGACTTTATTTCTGTAATTCTGCGTGTATACTGTCAGGTATAATAAAAATTAACAGAGCAAAGCCAATTGAATGAATGAATGAGCAAATAACATAATATATATATTGTTATAATTTTATTTGGGTTAGTTCTTTTCACATTCATTATATGATTCCACTTATATACTTTCATGTGTAATAAAAATTAACAAAGCAAAGTAGGATGAATGAATGAACATACATAAATATTTATTTTTTATTATGTATTTATTTGTTGAATTTAGATGGTTTGATTAGATTATATTGTAAAGAAATTATATACTGTAGATTCAGAACCTAAAGGTAAAAATGCAGGATTGTCAAATTCTTTTGTGTGAACTCACTATCTTACTGGAATGTTTATCAATGTTTTATATAAAAAAGTGAGTTATTCTGGGAAGAAAATTACTCCATTAAATTGATGAGTTCCTGCCAAAGAATTTAACAATCCCACGTTTTTACCTTTAGGTTCTGAATTTACAGTATAAAAAATTTAAAATTGTATTTGGGTTTAGAGCTTTATTGGGGATGGGAGTGGCAGAATTTCATGACATTGTGTTGAAATAGACCAGTAATTTCTATTGGCAACACATAAGTTGACATGGCTCCTGTACTATATAGCTTGTGGCAGCTTGAGTACGGGAGCACTGTGATACAATTGGCCAGGATGATTTTTCCAGTGGAGCTACTAGCCCATATTTGGCAGTAAGAATAACTGAATCCTTAATAACATGCTCTATTGAGCTGTATCCAGGGGCAATTTTTTTCCATCTAATAAATGGCAAATTTCATCCAGCTTTATTATCACAGCAGATAGGTTGCATGCTTTTGCTTTAATCCACATCAGTACAATAGTTTTCAAACCTGCTGAGATAAACATATATTATTCAGTTTAGAACACATGAACTCAGTCTAAAAACAAAATCAAAGTGGATTCAAATATATTGTAATTTGATATAAATCCCTTGATTTTTGATTTTGTTTCTAGACTGAGTTCATGCGTTCTAAGCTGAATAATATACATTTATCTCAACAGGTTTGAAAACTACTGTACAACAAGACCTAGGTAAACAATCAAGTGAAGTCTCTTCCTTGCAAAAAGGGCCAAGAACTCACAAAATTTCTTGTATAGGGTACTGATTTATTTTAAAGGATATAATGTCAAAGGGGTTTTCCATTGTTGGCGGTATTCCAGTCTTGTCAGAGCACCAGGAGGCCCCAAAGTCTCTGAGGACGCCCACAACAGCAGGAAGGACAGCAGACAGTCTATAGTTAAGCCTGGTTATTTTTTCTTCAAAATTTTTTAGGATGTGGGATACTGTGTGCTTGGTCAGGAAAAAGAAAAAGACTTATTCTTGTCCTCTCTCCATCTTGGGTATGTTTTGATATAGCATAGTTCTGAAAAAGTCCCAGAAAAGCATGACAAAGAGCTTGTGGAAGCCAAGATCTGGAACATACTGGTTGAGGTGCAGGTTAGGGGCCACAGCCAAAGCCAAGCCCCACCATTTGGAGCTGTCTTGCTTTGGTTGGAAAACCTCAAGTTGTTCTTGTTTCATAGGGTAATTTTTTCTAATTTTTTAATCATCTTGGAAGCAGCAGCTGGCGTCAGGACCAGCTGACGTCCTATGTGTGGGAAGTTGTCAGGGATCCAGCCTGTGGGGGGTTCCTGAGAACTTGCGGGCGGTTGGCCCGCGGGCCCGGTAGTGAGGGCCCACCACAAGATTGGGGCTAACTTTACAATATAAGATAACAATTTTCCCAGGAGGGCCCAAGGTCTGCTGGCGGGTACCATAGAATCTATCAAGCTGGTAAGAGTGATGTACATCACCCCAAATATTTGAGTGGAGGTGGATTCATTGGCAGCAACAGATTCTTGTGGGCGTTTGGGCTGCGGGGTGAGAGGCGGAGTCATGGGGCCAAATACGCGGGCACGGAGTTGTATTTGTTGCAGAATAGCAGGGGAGGAATAGTGATCTTGCGGCCTTCCCTGTATACAGTTTTGGTCTATCTAGTTCTTGCCTCTGGATTGTAGATTAGGATTTCCTCTAGGGTAAATTCCAAATACACAGGATTGGGAGGGTACTTGGTGAAATGTACAGGGCTGTAGGGGACTCCTGGTGGGCAGTAAAACTTGGGCAGTTAGTCTGCGGTTTCTTGGGGTTGTAGGGTATGGGGTGAAAAACTGTGGGAGGTAGACTGTAGATGAAATAGAGCTAAAATCAAATATGGAATAACCTGGTTGAACCAAAGGTTCATGTCACTTTATTGCAAGAATGGCAATGGGCATCTTCCTGGCGGTCCAGGGTATAAGTATGCCCATCTGTCATGGGAAAGCTTTTACAAATTTCTCTGGCCCAGGTGGTACCGTTTACCTGATCTTTCCAGTCCTTGGCGGCATTAATTGCGGGAGTTAAATCATTGGCTGGTTTGAACTGGGAATACTCCAATTTCCTTGTTGGGTTGTGGGGTTGGTTATTTCTGGGTGGCCCGCATTTATTAGGAAGTTTCTCTATTTCCTTACCTGTGGGGGCCCAAGTTATTTTGGGTTCTATGGCTGGGCCCGCCTGCTGATTGGTTGCATTAACAGGAACCTTTAGTGTGGGAGTTGTTGATGTAGATGATTTTGATTCATCCAGCTTTAAGGGGATTTCCAAAGTCAAGATCTGCTCTGGCTTGAGCCCAAAAATCTGTGGGCTGGCGGCCTGCGGGGCCTCAGGGTTTGAATCCCGTAGTTGAGGCTTTTCAGTAATTATGGTCAGTAGGAGTTTGTCACTTGTGACAGACTTAGTTGCTGCAAAAGGTTTGCAATGTGTAGGGTTTTAGGTATTGGCAGACTACTCCTTTGTTTTCTTCTATAAATAAAAAAGTTAGTAAAATCTTTTTATTTATTTGATGTTTTATTTTTTACCTTCTTCTATATCTTTATCTTTTCCCCCCTTGACAGGAGCTGCTTCACAGTATTTGTCACTAGTTGGTTGCTGGTCTTCTGTTGGTTTCAGTTTCTTTTTATTTTTTAGTTGCTCAAACATTTCAGGATACTTTGACCATGCCTCTGCGGTTGCAAACCCCTGTGGCTTGAACTGTAGGTCAGTGAGAACATCTTTTTGTATGTTTAGGAGCCTTGTTGCAAGTTTTTTTGGTAGTATTGGGTATCATCTTCTTCACAGCCTTTGCAATAAACTTGTCTAGTTTGTTGCCTTCTAACATCACCTCCTTTAGCATGTCCTTCCCCTTTTGATTGACCTCCTTGATTTTAGCCACTGCTGTGTCCAACTCCTTGATAGTCACCTCCAATTCTGAAATGTTTTCCTTGTTTTTACTTCAACCCCTTTTATACCAATAAAATATAACAATACACTATATCTATTCTATTGTATCTAATTGAGATTTAATAAATATATCTTAATTTCAATATGCTTTTTTATTAGTTCTAAGTAATAACATTCATTTGATATTGATATTATGTATATTTATTGTATATACTAACCCATTTTTAGTATCATGAACAACATATTTTGTCATATACATGTTTTTTCTAAGTAAAACATGATTTTTCCTCAAATTAGTATGCCAAGTTTGCCCCAAAGTACATATTTATTAAAAGATAACCACTTTAACAGGTTATATGTAGATCATATATTTCAGAGCGCATAAACCAACCCAATCTTAGCATCATAAACAGCTTGTTTTGTTCATGTATATGTTCTGTCCAAGTAAAATATAATTTATTCTTGAATCAGTATGCCAGGTTTGACCCAAAGTACATATTTATTAAAAATGATCCCGCTCAGGGTTTATATGTAGATCATATAATTCAGAGATATATAGAGTGAGATGGATCATTTTTATTAATTCATTTTTTTCTATTATAACTTTAATATATTTGAAAAACTACAATAAAGTGAATTTAAAAACTACAAGTGCTACAGATCACCAATTCCAATTGGCTGGGTTGTAGCACTTGTAGTTTTTTAAATTCACTTTATTGTAGTGTTTGAATATATAAGTTATAATAGAAAACAATAGAATTGACAAATATTAAAGCAACCAAATTAACTTATGGCATGATAAAAATCAGACATCACTATATTTAAATGTAAATTATATATTATAAAAATAAGAATACATAAAAGTTAAAACAATATATATGATAAAATAAAAATTGTTGGGGGCAAGTTTTATTAGGCAAAATGGGGGAGTGGATGTGGCAAACTAGGTGGTGGACTGGGTTGAGGGGGGATTGATTGGCTGGGGGGTGAATTCCAAATAATTGGATTAGTTGGCTGGGGACTAGGGCAGCTGGAGAGCCCAGAGGTGATTGAGTGCCTTGATTGGCTTGGAGAAATTGATTGTAAATGACATCATATTCTGACTCAGGGAGGATAGCAATTGTCTTATACATTGGGGAATAATGAGGGGGCAGCTGGGGGTCCTTTGGTGATTGGCTGCTGCTGAGAGCATTGAAGGCCATCTTTGTAAACATGTCAGTAACCTTCTGACAGGGAAACAGAACAATGGGGTTGTTGGCCACACTAACCACCTGGCTGAAGGTTGTAGGGTTGCGCTCACGGATGGTGTCTCCAGTGTTAAAAAACAACACATCACCCAGGTGAAGATCAGCATGCCCGACAGGGAAAATTGAGACGTTGTGGCTGTCTTCTTGGATCTTCTCAGAAGCCACTTCAGTGCACTCCATTTGATGGCTCAGGAAGATTTTGAAGCTGGAATTGGCCAAGCTCTAGGTGGCAAGAAGGTCAGATATGAATTTTCTGTACCAGTACCTATTGATATAACTGGTTGTGGTCCAGTAAAATACAGTCCCTTTTGTGGAAACTTCAAGGAATGCACCAATCACAATCCCCTC